>MU890919.1:0-13982 GCA_036418205.1 Ostertagia ostertagi
ATTTTCCTTCTTTTGTAGCTCATCGTTTCATGTAATAACATAAAAGGATAAAGCATTTGCCGTTGATCAATCCCTTTTTGGGATGCGGCACGCATTCTACTTCCATTTGTACATTCGCAGTGGCGTTTGAATGCGATGTGGCCTATACAATGACTTGCGGGGGCCAGCCGATGTTCAAGTCAGTGTTTTTATCCTCCCAGACAAGTCTGGTACCAATTAACCGACCCCGGAGGGATGGAAGGCTTGGTTGGCCCGGGCGACTCACGACCCAGGATTTGATCCCCGGACCGCTCGCGTGGTAAGCGCGCCACTTGTCACTACACCACTTCCGCCCATTAATCTCCCATACGCTTCGTTATTGACACTTAAGTTTTTAATAACGTAACCAAAATCCAGGAATCAAGAAACAAATTATTTCAATTAAGTAATAGTGGATCAATGATTTGATTAATCTTTATTTTGTCTATTTAAGTAACAATTTTTCTGGCGTGTTTATATCAATAATTTTAACTGTTAAGCAATTCTATGAAAATGATACGGTTTTTTTCTCTTTCTCGCCTCAGATTGTGGGCACACGCCATAATCGTCTAAACATTACTTGTTGGTACAAGTAATTGCAGCCAAAATGCAAACTTTTGCAGTGCCTCTAATCCTTTTTCGGCAAGAAAGCTAAAACCGACGGCTCTAATCCGCCGTGACGAAGCTGAGCAGCCGCCGATGCTTAGCTTCTCCTCGATGGCTTATGGTTAGAGTGTGATGTCCACCATAGCCGTCCTTTTGCATGTCCTTTGATTCCTTGAAGGTTGAGTCTTTCTTCAACGGTGCCACCTTTCACCTTTCTCCCAGAGTTTTTTTTTCCCTGCGCAATACTTGAGAAAAACGGCGGTCCAGCTCTTTTGAAGCTGGCTACATCGAGTGTTTTAGAGAGAGCAATGGTGGCCGTCATGGACGTTTTCCCAAGGCAATGCAAATGACATTCGCCATCCGTCAGACAGAAACCCAAAACGCCGCGAAGAATTCAATATGGACGAATGTCGAGGGGGAAAAAATGCCGGCGTATCAATTACGCATCGGTCATCCGAGAGAAAATGATTGATGTGAAAAGCAAGAGGCATATGCTTTTCAAATGTGGTGTCGTCCGATAAAACAGAGATAAACCGGGGCGATCAATAGTTTTGGAATAGGCCGCGCCGAGAGCTATCATCCGAAATTGCCGAGATGTTTTGAAGGTGCCGCTGGCCCATTCAACGTGTTGAAGGGAAAGTCGATGTATAGATGTTTCTTCTTGATAGCAATAAGGCCGTTAGCGCTCAAGCGCTAACGGAATTAACGTCGCCTAGGTCGACCTGGGACGGATGCGATCTAAGACTGCGATGAAGCTAATACCTCGTCCCACAATCCTTCTGCAGAAGAGCAATACATGTGCCGTTTCATTGAATGATTGCTCTAAAAATGATGTATGATTCAAATTGTGGCATCCGGAGTAAATAGCCTTATTTCGTCTTAATTTTTTGCCCGGAGAAAATATCCCAAATGGCTAAACATAATCCTAGACGTCTTACAGGCCATACGACTTTTCGTAGCCGTCACGCAATATAGCGCAGCGATATCCTATAACCGAAATTTATGTTCGGGAGAAAGTGGGCGTGCATACAAGCGATCCAACGGGGGTGTTTCCAGCTTTCCTATACAACTCCTTCCCATCCGCTCCGTTGATGTGGTGGCGATTTCGAGTGTCATCAGCGGATGTCCCGTGGGATACGGCAATTTACCAAGCGGAGAGCGTCACCACCCTGATGGATGCTAGCGATAAATTATAGTGTTATTCAAACCAATCGCAGGTGGTTCTGACATTGGGAAATCTGCGCCCATTGGAAGCAGATGCCACATCGCTGAGGTTCCCATTATGCGATGAAGGGTTTCACACCCGTGCCGACCAGTGGAACATCGGCGTTTTTATGCGCTGCCTCCCGAACGTACATATGTCTACGAACAGGTGTGCTCAGTGATGAATTGCCCATCAATTTGATTAAAGGGCGGTTCCGCCTCGGTAAAGGGGGTTTCTGAGAAAGTTGTTAAGGACAATCAGGTCAGGCCACACCGCCAATCATACGCACATTTCACTGATGTTTGTACATGAAACCTTCATAAAATATGATCGCCAACTTAGTAGCATGACGCGAGGCAAAGTAGCACAACGCTAGAAAAGCCTTTACACTTTAACAAGTTTAGTAGTTCGAATCCTACCCGAGCGAAGAACTATCTGCCTAAACACAGGCATGGCCTCGGTGAACGAGTCTCGGTAATTACCGATTACTGATGGAAACGCTACTTTCGGCATCAATTAACTCTCACAAGTCATTCTATGTACTAGGTTGTCCGAAAAGTAGTGTCGCTTTTCTTTGAACAAAAACTTTATGCTAAATGCTTTCATATCATCTCATATACCATTCGAAAGAGAATTGTCTGCTCTACAAAGCATGTTCTTCCACAATCATTGCAAGGTTTTCAAATTTTAGGCCTGCGAAATGGGAGGTCCAGCCGACAAAAATTGACCAAACCGACAACTAGCTCTAACTTTATTTTCCCTTGGAGAAATCAATCAATGATGTACCCTCTACTTACTCATGACCTCTTCTAAACATTCCACTGTTAGGTTGCCGAAAAAGCTTTGCCGTATTTCTTTTCGAATTTGTTTTTCTGGCTGACGATAAGCCATAGCAATTTTTGAAATGAAATTTTCCTCTAAACGCCATTGTTTCATATCAAGTGGTATATCTTTTGTGAGCACTTCTTCTGCTCTATTCGCTCATTTGTTTTGTTTTTATGTTTGTTGTGAATTAGTCGAATTTTAGGCCTGCGTGGTAAGGTGTTTTGTCCACGAAAATGACCGCATTTCTTTGGAAAAAATTTCCCTTGAGAAGATGAGAAAATCAACCAGGCGTACATTCCTAACTTAGTCATGACTTGTTCTAGCAATTCACTAGTTTTTCAATGTCTCGACTGTAAAAAATTTTTTGGCCCAAATTTCAAGAGGCTGTTAGAGTGAGAGCTCGTTGTCGGTGCTTGACCGTCGAGTTCTGGTTGAAAAACCAGGTCTGGAAAGGAACGACGCGACTTGTTGGGAAACCTAATAGTGTAATGTTCAGAAGAGGTCATGAGTAAGTAGAAGGGTACATCATTGATTGATTTCTCCCAAGGGAAAATAAAGTTAGAGCTAGTTGTCGGTTTGGTCAATTTTTGTCGGCTGGACCTCCCATTTCGCAGGCCTAAAATTTGAAAACCAATGAATGTAGAAAAACATAGCATTTTGTAGAGCAGACAATTCTCTTTCGAATGGTATATAACACGATGTAAAAGCATGGAATTTTAGATGAAAATTTTTTGGTTGAAAAAAAGCGACACTACTTTATGGACAACCTAATATGTTGTATGTAAGCTTTTAAATGTGACAACAACTTAGAAGTAGAATAAAGAGCATGGCGCATTGCACGATTCCGCTCTTTAGTTTCAGCTATTTTAGCCTGTACCCTCCCGGGTTTGCAAACGCAATCAAAGCAGCAATAGGAATGGTACTTGCAAACCAACAAGATTTATCAGCACCATATTGCTGGTTTTCTTCCGAGGAAATTCTCTCCGGGGAGTTCCCAATTTGATGAATCTGACACATTTGTGCATAGAAAGGCGAATGAAAACGCCTGTGTTTATAGCCGCAGAATATGGCTGCAGAATGGAAGCGCAGCATTGTTGTTGCCCTTTCTTCAGGCTGGACAAAAACGACAAGCTCTTATCTAATTTCCCGATTCAATATCTAAGGTAAGACGAGCGAACAAAATTCAGCACATAGACAAACCTGGGTAGCACAATTGCCCGGAAAGCAAGAGATCCGGGTACGAATCCCGGCGGGCGAAAGTTTTGCCCACAACTCAGCATTCTTGTGATAACTTTCGCAACGCGAACTGCGGCGTAAAACAGCAGTTATCCAATAAAAACAAGCCAAAATAGCTATCCTTTCCACCCTTCAAATCCCGCAATGCGCGAATACTTTAGCGACGTGCGCGATATCCGTCGGAGACACTGAAGCAAAAGATGAACCATGAAGTATAGGGTCATAAACAATATTCAGGAGTGCGCCATATATCCAACTTCCAGAGAAAGACAATTAACTGAATGCTATCAAATTTGAGGATAAGGTTATGTTTCGCTCTAGTTGCTTCGTATATCCTGCCTACTCATTTTTCCTTGAGAGTTTTCTCAACTATTTCGCTGTCTCATATGGCGTATATAATAAATAAATAAATAAATAAATAAATAAATAAATAAATAAATAAATAAATAAATAAATAAATAAATAAATAAATAAATAAATAAATAAATAAATAAATGTATTTTTACGCTTTAGCCCAGCAGAACAAGGTGGTATTGACGCCAAAGCAAAGAAAAACTAGTCTATCTTGGTACTTAGGAAGTGCATAAGTGTCCATATCTAGCCATGATGCTCTCACCAGCTCGATCTGTCGCAATTAACTATATTACGGCTATTTTTGCTTCTCAAGAAGAAGTCTCATGAGTGACCACCAAGCTGTCCTTGGAAATTGTTTTGTCGAGAGCGATTAGTGTCGCTAAACCAATTTGCACGCCCATATAGCGTCCAAGGAATCAACAGCTACTAATGCTCATTACCCTTAGCAAATCTCATTTGGTTCCATCTCCAACGTTCGGAGCGGAGACCGAAAGATGAACGGTATTGACGGGCGCTGTCATCACGCGAAAGCCCTTTCATAGTAGACATTCGTGGACCGAAGGTCGCGTCATTTCCTATCTGCATCCAATCATATTTGTTTTGGTCAGCCAACAAAAAGTGCCGCATTCTAAAGGTTGTTCGCTTATTCCAAGAGGGGGAGAGCATCCCCTCAGTACTTTTGGGAAGCTCCTCACCGCTGGATATCCTTGAATCCTGAAACATCACCTTCAAACCACATACTACCATTCGGCGGAAAGGATAGACCCCTGGTCAGCATCCCTGAAGTTCGATCTCATATTTCTCCATGTATCGCTTTAGTAGTTTACACCCTGTTAACTGGCGTAAGTCTTGTAGGTTGAATAGCGTTTGAAGGTAGTTTCCTGGATGCTATCGTTTTTCCAGCCCTGAGAAGGTAAGCACCGAACGTCGCCTTATAAAAGTTACTGCAATCTCTGGTTGGAAGCTTTACCATCTAGGCCCTCCAATATTCGGTGAAGTCGTTACGTACCCTCAGAGCCCGGCGTGCGCAAGAACAGGCAAAGTCCGCGGACGAGTCTGCGCGACTATAGGATTCGCTCAAGTTAAATAAGTGTTCCATTACACATTTCCTTATCGCACACCACGCTCGCAAACTCGTCGCCTTGGGGTATCCTCATAAATACGGTACTGACTGTTTCTCGCTGCTCTAACCCGTGGCTCGAATCCGATCTGTAAGCTTCAGAGGAACATCAAGTCTTGGACCCTCTTGACGGTTCAGTTCCTTGATGACCGTTCTAATGAGTCTACCAAAATTGAATGATATGATACGTTTTCCTCTGCCTATCACGAATTCTCTTCAAATCTGAGCCATTGAGATGCATATTTGTCTCTTATCACGACTTGCGAAGCCATGTTCAGCTCATTTTTCATATCTTCCCTACGTATGTCTCAGTTCAACTTCATCGACTTCAGTTCGTAACAGGGCCTACCATCGAAAATTATAGGCAATGGGAGGGGAGAGAGCTGTATTGGTGATTTATCAAAGGGGACTATAATTTGTTCAAGTTCGGCAGTGTGTTTTCAGAAATATGAGTTCCAGAAAAACAAGAAAATCGATGGGATGGTGTGCCAAAGGAATCGTTCCAAGAGAGGTTCATATCATACAACGTTCGCATCCAATCTCTTTCCCATCACAGCGGCGTCCCGCTTGCCTCGGCCATGACGCTCTTTATGAGTATCTGTGGAAGGGGGAGAAATAGACGGCCGAGGATAGGTCTCTAGTGCAAATGAGGGCTTACCAATAGAAAGACAACCAGAACCACGTGGAAATACTACATGCTATTAACGCGGTATTGATGCTCTGTGGGAAATTTGCTCAGAAGGCGGCAGATGCCATTGAAAGGAGTAGCCCTTAGTTTAGAGCGGAGACCTTTGCAAGCCGCGTATTGTCTTATAAAGGCTCATAATTAATAGGATGAGATGCTAACAATTCTGCAACTACCCACAAACAAACTACGAACTAACGTGTGAGAACAAGATTGCTGGTATTATTTCCTAAGGAAGATGAATGCAGAAAATGCTCGACAATAGCCGCAATTTAGCTGCAAGCGTGGCTTCCAGGAGGAGAGACGCTGTGAAATTTTCAAATTATCACCCAAATTTCCACGTATATATTTGCTAGAAGGGGTTCACCTTTCTGTGCATGAGTGGGAAGTGCCTTTATGTTGCAGGGGTAATAGCTGACAAGTCTGGTCAGCACGGAAATTACTACCTGATTACTCATAAAGTAATTGTAGTGCAAATTGTATCCTAGACTGGAATCGCGTACTTCAAGGAACACATAAGCTTTATGAAAGCCTTCGAATTCCAGTCGCTTACGAAAGCATCTCACACGCGTTTGCAAAGGTAAACCGCTGTCAGCTAGCTTTGGTTCAATGGCAGCAATTACCCCCTCAAACTGTTGTGATAATTATTGGCTTTGATCCAGGTGCTATTACACCTTTGACCAGACGTATTGAGTGACCGACGGCTGCACCTGTTCATAGCCGCCCCCCATAACCGATACTCCCCCATTATCACGGCACGCGCGGTGATGCGTGCAAGCCCGTTGTTGGAATATCATCGCAGTGTGCCACCCCACAGACCCACCCCTGGTGTGGGATCGGGTCAACGCCTAGTCTATTCCGCGGCGAAGTTGAATGGGAAAATTGATGTATTACGTATTCTCTTAGAGTTGAGAGTGTAGAACCAGTTCCAGTGCTGACCTACAGATAACTACTAAACTCGGCCAAGTTTTAGAGATTCCTTCCCAGGGAAAATTTTTTTTCCCTCCCCCCCCTTGTTTTTAAAAGTGAAAATCACAATGAATTGCGTAAAAATCAGGGACGGATGCATTCTGAATATCGAGAAATCAGGAAATCCTCTCAGTCCACCAAAGCACACCCAATCGGTTCCTTTCCGTGTGACACAAGAAAGAACTTTTCATTATTAATTACTAGCTGTTAAAATATTAAATCAATAGGAGTAGATTTTTCAAAGTGAGAATCCCGAATGAAATTTGGAATAATGAATTTGAATGACAGTGCTGGGTATTTCCACCTATTTCACCAGCTTTCCTTCTCTGGATATCCCAAAGTTGACGCAATCACGAGATTTCGTTCTTGTCTTGTCAAAGAACTATACGGATGAGAATGCTCCTTCCAGCAGATATTAAAATACGGCAAAAATTCCACCCAGAATTAATTAATCGACCAATCTCATAAAAATTGAGTAAACTAAAATTGCAGTTAGAAAGTCAAAAGGGATTTTGCCGCATCTTCTACAGTTCTGAAAAATTTCAGTTCCCTCGGTTTTTTTCCAATCTCACCTCAGCGGCACTACTACATTCCAAGAACTCTGCCTTGAAAAATCTTCCTTCTAGAGCAAGGTACCAGGTTGTGAGAGCACTTTCAGGGCTGACACGATCCGAGAACGCTAATCAAGAGCCGTTAAGCTAATTGCGGCCTTCGAACGCTACACGTCTCTTCAGGATGTCGGCTGCAGCTGGCAGTTCTCGAAAAAAGTCTGGTTTCCGAACGCACCCATCGAAATAGAAAGCCGCATAGTAGCGCCGGAAACGCAGCTATAAAGGGGCTGTTGGCAGTTTTGAGTGTTTGGCGCAAGTGAGCTACACTGCTGACGCGTGAGTCGCTGATGCATGTAAAAAGAGCGGCACTCAGCTGGCCGACCAGCCGGCCGCCGGCCAATGCCCCTCTGGCGTTCTTTGAGAAGAACAACAGTCAACATCGCTTCCAATACCATGGGGACCTTTACGATGCTACTATATATTAATCCTTCCGCGTGCAGAAAAAATCACATAACACAAGCGCATAGAATTTGATGACAACACAAAAACGCCTTCAAACCCATAGAAGCATCCAAAAGAGCTCTTTGGGGTGGTCTATCACTTATGGACAATGAAGAAAAGTACTGCGATAAAGGGTTTCGAGGGTAAAATTGTCATAGTTTAAGACTTTACTATAAATAAGTATGACCTGCGATCGCTGTATTGTAAACTTTCAAGGCTCAACTGAAAGTGCAGCAAAATGGTTTACTGCACAGATGGGGTGGAGGGTAAAGATGGCTAGCTCAGGCAACTTCCTTATCGCAGCTCGTATAACATGACCTTTGCCTACTGATCGTGAGATGCCTAAACATTTGCTACTACCTATGCACTACTTCAACTTGATAGTTGAACAGAGGAGACGGATAGATAGAGCATTCTGGTTTCTGGAATACGCCACCCGTTTTCATTCAGGAATCGTAGAGGATTTGGAGGCGTGGCCTACACCAGTGAATTTGCGAGAGGCCAACCGATGTAGAAGTAAGACTTATTGTCTCCCCAGACAAGTTTGGCACTAATCAAATGAACTGATGGTATGAAAGACTTGGTTGGTTTGAGCGACGTTCTATCTGGCCCAGCTCGAATGTGATAAGCGGTGCCGGGTTGTGGGTTGAGATGGCCGCGCTCAAAAAAGAGAAATTCCTCTTGAGCAGGCCAGTAAGATTCCTATTTCGGTTCTGACAGACGTTTCGCTGGAAACTTCCCAAACCTGAGTACCGTAATTCTGCGCCTCTTCGCGCGATTTCTGCTCTTCTCGTTCTACTGCACGGGAGACGTCATATGGCCTTACTAAGGCGTTCGATTGAACTCTTTTATAGGCATGAATCAATCTTTCTGTTTTCATTTATGTACTTTTTCCTAGTTTGAGGCAAGGATTCCACACCCCCGAACTGGCCAGAAGCGCATCTATTGCCTGCAAAAAATGGCCACGATTTCGTGTTGAGTTGAGTTACGTGGCGCCACCAATAAGGATTGACTAAGGCCTTAGTCATTACCCATTTGTGATAAGCCGAAATATTCTAGAGGGTGAGAGACGATGCAAACCTATGAACTAAACTCATATGAATGTACCTTGTCTTTTAATCTTACTCTCACTAATTAGATTTCATAGGAGTAATGAAGCTACAATTCCAACGCACCAGCGTTCCAATTGATATACAATCCGTAGTTCCTGTGCTGGTACTGTGGTACCTGTTCAGCAAATCGATGCGAAATCCATTGGAAATCCCCATCAGATGAACAAAGGTTAAATTAACGGTATGTGTTTGGCGCGACAAAGATTAGTAGGTAACGGGTGCTGGCGGCCTTTGTAATTTGTCCAACAATCACAAATGCATGAGAAATGTTCCCCTCACCTCACCACATTGACTGAGTATTGGCATTCGCCGCCAGCATAATATCTCATTTCACATCCCAGCTTTGCCGTTGAAAAAGGTTGTTTTCGTTTCATCCTTCAGCCAGCGAAGACGCCAGAAAGGAAATCAGACGTTAAAACGACGTGCTGTGTGAGTCGCCGCTGCCACTCGTCCTTGATTGGCTTATTGAGGAGACGTAGTTGGCTCTTTTCGGCCGATCGTTGTCAGTACAGTGGCCGAAATTGCCACTTACGCTGACCAAGCCCCAATAAGCCCGTAGACAAACTCGCGCGTTCGGTATCATATGCAACGTAAATACCGCAACGAGGCGTGGGCGAATTAGCAGTGAGTAAGAATGATGAGCGCCTAATGGACATAAGGAAATCGATATTTGGCAAAATCCACAGGAAGCTCTTATTATACTTACTCAGTACTTCGGAAATTGGCCGGTACTTCGTAAGGTGACTTAGTAAGCACACGACGTCCTCTTTCTGGGTCTAGACTAAAAGAATAAGAAACTAGAGGAATATAAAACGGTAAGCTTTATCGCGTATACCAAAAAATGTGGGCCCACGGGCCGATTCAAAAACCGTATAGCACCTACTCCATTCTATCAGAGCCTACCAGAAGTCGTTGCTGGACTGGAAGCCGTAGGGCTAGTAAACTCGAACTGGACTAATTCATCTGACAAGATTCAATAAGTACGTTATTCTATTCTGGCCATGATGATAACTATAAAGAGAATTATTAGGGTTAGGAATATCTAGCATCCGAAAATTCAGATTCGGATTCCTTAGGAATATGCCAGTCTTCAAGGAGTGGCGTTATCCCTAGCGCCATCCCATCTCATGAGAAATTATAAGGATGTTTGTTATAGTCTGACAACTTGGCCTTAAAAAAATTCTTGCCCCTTCGTTGATGGTTGCTTTTCGCCAAGGCGATCAGCCTTCTTTTCTATAAGCTATACTCTTAGTTTAATTTCGGGGGGGAATGCGCCACCTACGCATGATCAATAGATAAATAAATAAATAAATAAATAATATAAAATAAATGCTCACGTACATACTTATGATAATTACGGCCGTAATTAAGTCCATTGCTTCAGATCATTTTCCTCGCTGTTTGGATATGCTTGCTATACAGGACTTAAAGCGTCATGATCCGCCACTTGCATAGCAATTTCGTAAGCGCGCTTCGAGTCAAAAGGCTTCAAGGATTATTCTTCACAGTGGATAGAATGAAAGTATTATGCCAAAGGTAAAATGACTCAGGAATGTTCAATTTTGTCATGGTCTCTAATAGAAAGTTGAGTCCTTATGGCGATCTTTGTTTACTTTCCCAAGCTCTCTAAGGACAGTTTTGCTAGGCATTTCTTCCTCATCACTTTGTTGAGTACTAGCAACCTATTACTTATTCTATTTGTTGAGATCCTATTCTATTATGGCGATAGAGGGGAAGCTCATCCCGCCCAAAGAGTATAGTAGTATTGGTTTTGGTCGCTCAGGAGTTATGAGAGAACAATCATAAAAACACTCCAGGCTTCACTGAAGCCTCTAATCGTAGCGGAATCGATCTGGCACGTAAGCCTTCAAAAGGCGAAAAAAGATGTGCTATTCTCTGAGTACTATTTATGTGAAACTGATCAATATTTATGTGAACTTTTATGTGAAAGTATGACAATTCAAACTGCTTTAGGGCCATATTAGGGGCATATTTGGGCCATGAAGAAAAGAGGTGACGTGACTCTGTTGAGAAAAGGTAAATGATCACAAAAAGTAGTCGAGAGAAAAAAAATCTAGAAAACTCGAAAAAAATAGTACAAGTACGAAGAAATAAAAACAGTATTTTTTTTGCAAAAAAAAATGCAGAGCTGCTACAAAATTGTCTAGCAAAACACTAGTAACTTGCACAAAAAAATGAAGTTAAAGAAAAGCGTAAATTTGCTGTGAAAAACTCACCAAATGTGACTATGTAGAATAAATGTAATAATAGAGAAATTAGCCTCGATTGTCGCATATTAGACGTTCAACATGAAAACTGGGTAGCGGCAAGTGTCTGCAAATAACTGCAGAGATTCTAAAAGCGATTACAGAAACAGCAATGAACGGATTAGATTGGACGAAGCGGCCGAGAAACCGCATAAAATCGCAAAGGAGCAGCAAAGTGCGAACGCACACAAGTGTTGGAAGAAATCCACTTGCCGAAGCATAATCAATTGTGTGACAAAGTTATGAATAGATGAAAGTGCAGACGCTTTTGAACACATGCAATACACTAAACCTAAAAAGAAAACTACGAGTGAAAAAAGGGCAAAGGGGCAGAAGTGAAAAAAAAAACGATAGGAAATTCGTCAGCTTTGAACATTTCTGGGATGCGCCACGTATGCGACTGCAGGACTCGTTTTCGACACTGAAATAAAGTGAATGATGTAAAGATCTCCCATTGAGACCTGAAACCACTTAAAATACTTCAGGAAGGTCTAAGGTTTCGTCGTACTAACAGGAAATCGATCCGGATTTGATCCCTGGAGCTTTTGCGTTAGCAGGGCCATGTGTCGCCTTTTTTGCTACCGGAGCAACACCAAAACATCAGATAGGCGTAGGACTTTCATGATAGAGTACTGGTGTAAAATGCTCGCATTTCGCCATTGAATTTTCACCAAACTGGTATTTAAATGTCTTGCTGAAAAAAGAGCAAAATTTCTGTGGTTGTGAAAATGTGATATTTTATAGCTCTTCCAGGCAGTAGGTCAGGAAATCCAGGTATGGACCACCATTGACCACATAGATGTCCAGATGGGAGACGCAGTGAGCTTGAGACCATTTTGAGCTTGAGAATTTGCGATATAAATCCAAAGCAATAGCTAGGAACGCCATTTCAGAGCGCAGAATGCAGGAAGCCCCAAGCCATTTAGGAGGGGAGATTCCCACGATAAAGCTCGATGAGCTCGAGCCGTACAGATGCTGACTCGTCCAGACCAACGACAAACAGCTGCCAAGAATAATAAGTGGCACGAATAAGTGGCGGAAGTCTCGTCATCATCGATTTCGTAGACGAAATGCAAAGTTGATAGTTTCGTGGAACTGGCGACGCTTGCCTAGATACTAATCCGTGTGAGTTCCCTTGGATGCACATTCAATGCTGTCGTCGTCGTCGTCGTCGACGTTGCTGCGATTTGAAAAAGGCGATTTCGAGGAGCGAACTAATCACGTGCACTAGAATCCGAGGACTCTAAGCAACGCAGGTAGTAGTGAGGAAATCAAGCGGAAAGGACACAGCTGCTCTTCGAATTCCTAGCTCTAATGAAAGTACACGATATTCCTATGAAGTCAGTCCACAAATTACCACAAAACCTTGACTATTTGAAAATATGAACCAATTGTAGATTGACTATTTGAAAATATGAACAATTTTAGAACGAATGGAAGAGCAAAAAATCCAATGAGATTCATTGAAATTGAATATTAATAAGCCTAAAGAGAAAGTTGTGAGAAGATCGAGTATTTTGAAGGCGTGGGGCGAAGTATTGGTTGGTCTGGAAGGGGGATGGGCGGAGAGCTGTGTGGAGGAGGTTAGCCACCCACCACGACTGAGGTCATCGCTCCGCCTTCTGTCACCCCCCTCACATACACAACCGCTAGCCCCGAGTGGATTGTATTACCACACACTACCACTACAACTGGCGGTAAGATGGGGCAATTAGACGCCATCGCCACAATCGCACCAAGCAATCCATAAATATGCGTAATAGAATGAAATACGGCCCTCTTCCATCCAAACTATTCGAGATTTCAAGTACGGAACGACTAATAATGCGAGGAGGACACTAAATGTGTAGAGACTTCTGGCATATCTGCTGATTTCACTAACCCAACCTTAAATGATAACATTTGATGTATGCGAAAAAAAATTTACACATAACATCACGCTCGTGGAACCAAGAGGGAAACATTGAGCTTGCTGCACTGACCAGTGAGTACTACACATTTTTCCGTGTGACAATAAAGCGCTGATTCTTGATCCTGGCCCTCACGGCTGCAACAGAACAACTCTCAGATTCGCCAACAAAGCTTATAAACTCACTGTACAGAATCCATGGGGACATCCGCAACCAACGGGAGCGAACGAAACAGCACAATAGTCAAGCAGAGGATGTACTTTTGAAATATGTTTTCAAGAATGTCAATTAGACCAACAAATAAGTAGGAAAGGGAACGCTGCCACGCAGTCACAGGTTCCTGTCTTGGGCAGTGTTTTGCAATAGTTGTGATCAAATTACAGCGATGTTTCGATCGATGAAAGGTGGCTATGGAACCACTCTCGGCCCAAGTAGTATAGTGGTTAGTACTCCACGTTGTGGCCGTGGCGACACAGGTTCGATTCCTGTCTTGGGCAGTGTTTTGCAGTAGTTGTGATCAAATTACAACGATGTTTCGATCGATGTTTCGATTACAATATTTGGTTTTTCACTAGGTAGTAGGAAAGCGCGTGAGATGAAAGGTGGCTACAGAACCACTATCGG
>MU890920.1:0-13053 GCA_036418205.1 Ostertagia ostertagi
TTTTCTGCACTTCCATCTTATTTCCTCTTGGAAGAAAACAAAACAAACGAATCCAACCGAATATGAGAGCCTAGATGCTAAGCTTCCAACCAAGATTGACAGTAACTTTTATTAGGCCGACGTTTCGGTGCTTTCACCTTCTTCAGAGCCTGGAAAAGTCGAAAGCCATTTAGGAAACTACCCGTCCAAACACTATTTCAACCTACAAGATTCATTCAACAGGGTGTAAACTACTAAAACATGTCATGGAGGGAGATGAGAACGAACCTTTAGAGATGCTGACCAGAGAGGTCCACCTGCCACCCCGAGCTGGTAGTAATGCGGTTTAAATAGGTAAGGCCTTCAGAATTCAACTGAATATCCCAACGGCGTGAATAGCCTCACCCAAGTCCTAAGGGATGCTGTCCCCCCCTTTGGAACCACTACAACCTTGCAGAATCCCGACCAACTTTTTCTGTTAGTTGACCAAAACAAATCATTGACTTGATGCAGATAGGAAATGACGCGACCTTCGGTCCACGAATGTCTATAAAAGGGCTTTCGCGTGATGACAGCGCCCGTCAATACCGTTCATCTTTCGGTCTCCGCTCCGAACGTTGGAGATGGAACCAAATGAGATTTGCTAAGGGTAATGAGCATTAGTAGCTGTTGATTCCTTGGACGATATATGGGCGTGCAAATTGGTTTAGCGACACTAATCGCTCTCGACAAAACAATTTCCAAGGACAGCTTGGTGGTCACTCATGAGACTTCTTCTTGAGAAGCAAAAATTGCGCTCAAAAAATAGTTATCGCGAGAAATCGAGCTGGTGAGAGCACACTGGCTAGATATGGCACTTATGGCACTTCCATAACTACCAGATAGACTAGCTTATTTCTTCGTCGTTAAGCTTTGGCCGTCAATACCAACCTTGTCTGCTGGGCTAAACGTAAAAATAACATTTATTTATTTATCTTATTTATTTATTTATTTACTTATTTATTTATTCATTTATTTGTTTCAATACGCTATGTGAGCAGAGTTGGGAAACATCAAGTAAAAAACTCACGGGCCAGGAATTGCGAGAAGACCTAAAACGAAGCAACTAGAGCGAAACATAACCTTGTCCTCAAATTGGGCTGTAATCAATTGATTGTCTTTGCTGGAAGTTGGATACATGGCGCACTCCTGAATACTACATCCTGAATTTATCCCCTATACGTCATGATTCATCGGTTCTCCGACCTGATATCGCCACACACTTTAAAATATCCGCCCGAGTTCGCGAGATTAAAGGATAAAGGATAAAGCATTTGCCGTTGATCAATCCCTTTTTGGGATGCGGCACGCATTCTACTTCCATTTGTACATTCGTAGTGGCGTTTGAATGCGATGTGGCCTATACAATGACTTGCGGGGGCCAGCCGATGTTCAAGTCAGTGTTTTTATCCTCCCAGACAAGTCTGGTACCAATTAACCCCGGAGGGATGGAAGGCTTGGTTGGCCCGGGCGACTCACGACCCAGGATTTGATCCCCGGACCGCTCGCGTGGTAAGCGCGCCACTTGTCACTACACCACTTCCGCCCACTCATTATACAGTTCGCGGATTGGGATGTGGAAAACGAAAGGCCGTTATTTTGGCTTGCCGGATCGTCTTGCTTTCCGGGCATCGTGCTACCAGTTTGCATGTGTTCGACATTTCTATTCCGGCTCATCTTCACGTAGATCGTGGAAATAGTAAAACGCCTTGTTATTGTTTTTGTCCAGGCTGAAGAAAGGGCAACAACAACGCTGCGCTTCCATTCTGCAGCCATATTCTGCGGCTATAAACACAGGCGTTTTCATTCGCCTTTCTATGCTCAAATGTGTCAGATTCATCAAATTGCGAACTCCCCGGAGGGAAAATTTCCTACGAAAGAAAACCAGCAATATGGTGCTGATAAATCTTGTTGGTTTGCAAGTACCATTTCTATTGCTGCTTTGATTGCGTTTGCAAACCCGGGAGGGTACAGGCTAAAATAGCTGAAACTAAAGAGCGGAATCGTGCAATGCGCCGGGCTCTTTATTCTACTGGCAAGTTGTTGGTACATTTAAAAGCTTACATAAATATTAGGTGGCCGCCGTGAGTGCCTTTTGTGTTTACTTTATACTCAAATCAAGAAATTTCATGCTAAAATTTATGCTTTACATGTCCATCTTATTATAGTCATTCGAAAGAGATTTTGTGCTTGTCTACAAAAATAGATGCGTTTTGGAATCTTACAGTCATGCGTTTTTTTAATTTTAAGCCTTTGGCGCCGGGGGGGGGGGGGGGGGAAGTGGGAGGTTTACAGTTTACGAAAACTAGCACAGACAACGAGCTTCTCACTCTACTTTGCCTTAGAATGAAATCAATCAATCTTGTCGAATGGTATGAGATTTTATGAAAGCATGAAATTTTAGCCTAAAATTTTTTGTTTAAAGAAAACCGACGCTACTTATCGCGTAACCTAATACATAGAATGACTTGCCGAGAATGACTTGCGAGAGGTAACTGATGCCTAAAGTAGTGTTTCAATCAGTAGTCGGTAGTACTGACACTAGTTTACCGGCCATGTGTGAGCAGAAGGTTCCTTGGCTCGGATAGGATCGAACCTACTGAACTGTTCAAAGTGGAAAAGGCTCCTCTAGCCGTTGTGCTATCTTTGCCCCGCTCATGTTAGTAAGTTGGATCACAGTACAGTTATGAAGGTTTCAAGTACATACTCCAGTAAATTGCGCTATGATGGCCGGTTGTGGCTGACCTGATTGTCCTTAACAACTTTCTCAGGGAACCCCTTTAACGAGGCGGAACCGCCCTTTAATCAAATTGATGGGCAATTCATCACTGAGCACACCTGTTCGTAGACATATGTACGTTCGGGAGGCAGCGCATAAAAACGCCGATGTTCCACTGGTCGGCACGGGTGTGAAACCCTTCATCGCATAATGGGAACCTCAGCGATGTGGCATCTGCTTCCAATGGGCGCAGATTTCCCAATGTCAGAACCACCTGCGATTGTTTGAATAACACTATAATTTATCGCTAGCATCCATCAGGGTGGTGACGCTCTCCGCTTGGTAAATTGCCGTATCCCACGGGACATCCGCTGATGACACTCGAAATCGCCACCACATCAACGGAGCGGATGGACTGGAGTTGTATAGGAAAGCTGGAAACACCCCGTTGGATCGCTTGTATGCACGCCCACTTTCTCCGACCCATAAATTCGTTAAGGATATCGCTGCGTGGACGGCTACGAAAAAGTCGTATGGCTGTAAAGACGTCTAGGATTCATGTTAGCCCATTTGGGTATTTCTCCGACAAGAAAATAAGACGAAAATAAGGCTATTACTCCGACTGCCCACAATATGAATCCATAAATCATTTTTAGAGCATCATTCAAGAAACGGCTCATGTATATGCTCATTCTGCCGAAGGATTTGTGTGGACAAGGTATTAGCCCTTCGTCGCAGTTCTGTAGATCGCATCCGTCCAAGGTCAACCTCGTCGACGTCAATTCCGTTAGCGCTTGAGCGCTAACGGCCTTATTGCTATCAAGGTGAAACAATCTATACATCGACTTTCCCTTCAACCCGTTGAATGGGCCAGCGGCACCTTCAAAACATCTCGGCAATTTCAGTTGGAAGTTCAGGACGCGGCCTATCTCGAACCTATTGATCGCCCCGGTTTATCTCTGTTTTATCGGACGACACCACATTTGAAAAGCATATGCCTCTTGCTTTTCACATCAATCATTTTCTCTCGGATGACCGATGCGTAATTGATACGCCGGCATTTTTTCCCCCTCGACATTCGTCCATATTGAATTCTTCGCGGCGTTTTGGGTTTCTGTCTGACGGATGGCGAATGTCATTTGCATTGCCTTGGGAAAACGTCCATGACGGCCACCATTGCTCTCTCTAAAACACTCGATGTAGCCAGCTTCAAAAGAGCTGGACCGCCGTTTTTCTCAAGTATTGCGTAGGAAAAAAAAACTCTGGGAGAAAGGTGAAAGGTGGCACCGTTGAAGAAAGACTCAACCTTCAAGGAATCAAAGGACATGCTAAAGGACGGCTATGGTGGACATCACACTCTAGGAGAAGCTAAGCATCGGCGGCTGCTCAGCTTCGTCACGGCGGATTAGAGCCGTCGGTTTTAGCTTTCTTGCCGAAAAAGGATTAGAGGCACTGCAAATTTGCATTTCGGTGCAATATTGGACGAACAAGTAATGTTTAGACGATTTATGGCTGTGCCGAAATCTGGAATTTATTTATTTATTTATTTATAGTGTGCGTCGACCGACGCGCTTCTGTAATACATCGGAACTAGCCGAGGATCAAACAGAGCATAGTTGTATAGTAACAGTGAACTTAAGCAGATCAAAAATCAAAACTACTAACGAAACGGATTCTAACAAAAAACCTAATTCTTAGAAACTTGATGGCATGCCAAAAAATATAGAGATTGAGCTAGGGTAGTGTCCAAACGCGTGGAGGAAAGGTTCTTGCTGCTCAGACGGTGGTGTAACTGCTCATCCCGTGACCAATACGGCCCAGTGACGCCGTGTCCGCTCCAGCGCGCATGCCCGCGAAAGAATTTAATTCTGAAATTTATTAACAGTAAAGTTATTGATATTAAAAGCGCAGAAAAACTGTTGACGTAATAGACAAGTTAAATTATCAAATCATGATCACTATTACTATTGAATACATTGTTTTTGATCACTGATTTTTTACTCAATAAAACACTACACTGTCAATGTCAAAACGTATGGTTGAGGATGAGAGCATGAGCTACAAAACCACAAGGGGGCTCTCTTACCCTGCTCTTGGTAGTAAATAATAACTTCTAGCTAGATGGCTGGATGACTTCTATAGAATCCTTGGAAGGCGAAACGTTAACCCGAAATCGTTTCAGCATTTTTTCCGTTGCCATTACTCTATTATGGAGGGATCCCAAGTGAACAGATTCTTAGTGGGTTCTGAGGATGTTCGTGGTCGGGTTCGCTTCAGAGAAAAGTCCCTTCAATACATCGTTGCTTTTTTATCAATGCCTATTATTTGTTTAGTACATACATATATGAATGAACTATCCTCTTAGAAGTTTTTTTCGGGTCTTTATATTATTGTTGTTTGTAATTTTAAAATTTTATTGGAAATAAAATTTTTAATGAAATTACAGAAGTCAAATCTTTACCTCGAAGACCAGTTACGGCAATTCACTCTGCTGGAGTAGTCACTAAAAACATTAGCAACATATCTTTGCATTAATGATTACACATTTAGTGTAGATATAATTTTGAAAGGCAGAAATTACACTTCTGCATGAGTTGCAAGGCTTCACATAGAGAAAACTCCGTTTTGGCCCGATTGACTTAACAACACTTCAAAGCTTAGTTTACTGTAGAGGCAAATTTGTGATCCATATGAAGGAGAATATGGCCGGCGCGTGACTTTCAAAAAGGCAACTTTTCACTCGAAACTAAACAAACATATTTTAGTTCACTGGCGAATGCTCCGATGTGTCGTTCTCGGCCACATCTGCTCACTTGGGTGGCTTGAAGAGAGTTCAACGGATTTCTGTCAGTGGCCACATCGCCGCGTATGCTGTTGAGATCTCAATATCGGACGGTGAATTCGACCCCGTTTATCAAGGCAATGGAAATCCTATGGTGAGTCATTTTGTTGGCTTAAAAAATTCTGGAAATCATTTTGATATTTAGGTTGTCTCATAAATAGTGTCGCTTTTTTTCAACCAAAAAATTTTCATCTAAATCCCCATGCTTTTACATCGAGTCATATACCATTCGAAAGAGAATTGTCTGCTCTACAAGATGTCGTGTTCTTCTTCCATCTATGTTCCATGGTTTTCAAATTTTAGGCCTGCGAAATGGGAGGTCCCGCCGACAAAAATTGACCAAACCGACAACTAGCTCTAACTTTATTTCCCTGCGGAGAAATCAATCAATGATGTACCCTCTACTTACTCATGACCTCTTCTGAACATTCCACCCTTAGGTTGCCGAAAAAGGTTTGCCCTGTTTCTTTTCGAATTGGCCGACCGATAAGCCATGGCAATTTTCAAATTGAAATTCTTCCTCTGAAACGCTATTGTTTTATATCAACTGGTGTATCTTTTGTGAGCACTTCTTCTGCTCTATTCGCTCATTTGTTTTGTTTTATGTTTGTTAGGAATTAGCTCGAATTTTAGGTGTTTAGGAGTAAGGTGCTTTATCCACGAAAGTGACCGCATTTCTTTGAAAAAATTATCCCTGAGAGATGAGAAAAATCAACCAGGCGTACATTCCTAACTTAGTCATGACTTGTTCTTTAAATTCTACTAGTTTTTCAATGTCTCGGCTAAAAAAAATTTCGACCTCGATCTCAGGTAATGGTGCTTGACCGTCGAGTTCTGGTTGAAAAACCAGGTCTGGAAATGGAATGACGCGACTTGTAGGAGCCAATTTAATAATGTTATATTTATATACTCTTATATTAACGAGGAAAAACTTCCCATGGAACTTTGAAAGAAGACCATGGTACATCGATATAGTCTTGAACGCTGATAACAAGTGGAGAATAACACTGCTTCGCGAATTTTCTGAGAAAGTTTTGAGCCTTCAAAGTTAGCAGTAAACGGACACCACTTCATAAGAGCTGCTAACCACTGGCGGATCATGGTAGCGGATTGGCGAATGGTTAGATGGACGGGTAAAAGGCGAACCAGTCTCTATTCTTCACGATTGGCGGTTACAAACCGACGAGGGCGTCAATTAGCTTCATAGCCAAATTCTACATCACTAAAAGAAACGCGAAGGCAAAGAGGAGACGCAAGGCAAAAAGCGTAAAATGTGGCTCGCGAACTTTGCTTTTCTCATGGCCCTTAAGAGAAAACTGCCGATCTTTTTTTGGAGGAAACTTTGTGCATGCAAACACCTCGAGGATATGAGAACAGTCTGAGGGCACGCAAACGCCTCCGAGGCGCGCAGATGTAACATACCTCCTAATATTCAAAGTGCCTCCAAGAAAACCGCTGCGATCGTTCCCTACTCACCGGAACAGCCCAAAAGCACTCCATGGCCGTTCGTTGGGCCGAGTTTCGTAAGGGAGTTGCAAAGGGGCATAGCAAAACAATTAAAGATAGCTCACAGTGAAAACCAATAACCACATCAACTCATAATGAGGATTGACAATTCATATGACAATTCAAACATTTGGAAAAAAAAGATGGGATGCTTGAAATTCCAGCGGGAAAGACCGAAGTAAAGAGAAATTCACTAATGAAAGTAACCTACAAGTAATTGCCAGCAAAGAGGTTGTCATCAGCGAATCAGATCCCAGCATGTCAGTGGGTGTTGTGCCGCCAGCTGTGTGCTGGGATTACTAGGCAAATTTTGGGGCAGCGTTAGGATGTTTGCTAGAAGACCACAACAGAGATCGCTAGAGTCTTACGCCATTGCATGGTAAAGTTAGTCATGCTTATCAAGTCGTATGGTCCTCCTCAGATAGGATAAACCAAGGACGGTAAGGCATTGACGGTAGAGGAGACTAATTTGAACGACAGTGGTGAGAAATGTGAATCAGAAATACGGTCACAGTAGGGAAAGAATACACTAAAAGGCAACAACGCGGCGACGCAACACCAAAAGCACGCCGCACAAGCCGCAAGCCGTTCATGGGCGCCTAGCCGCATTGTGACCTAGTGCGCAACCTCACTCATCAAAAAGTATTGATGTTATACGATATTATTAGGTTGTCTCATAAATAGTGTCGCTTTTTTTCAACCAAAAATTTTTCATCTAAATCCCCATGCTTTTACATCGAGTCATATACCATTCGAAAGAGAATTGTCTGCTCTACAAGATGTCGTGTTCTTCTTCCATCTATGTTCCATGGTTTTCAAATTTTAGCCTGCGAAATGGGAGGTCCAGCCGACAAAAATTGACCAAACCGACAACTATCTCTAACTTTATCTTCCCTTGGGAGAAATCAATCAATGATGTACCCTCTACTTATGCATGACCTCTTCTAAACATTACACTATTAGGTTTCCCTACAATGAAGTTATTATGTTATAATAGAAACAAGTTGAATCAAACTAATCTATTTATTATTATCTTGCTTATGATGTTTAAACCGAAATTTTAACGATATTCTTCAATTTTCACATATATTTGAAGGGGTGGTGAGCAAAGAAGTCGTTTAGTCTCCGTTTCGCACGTGACCCTTAGACGGAGACCAAACAAGTGAAGTCTCCTCCCTCTGTGCATCATCGATGCGAAACGGAGACTAAACGACTTCTTTGCTCACCACCCCTTCAAATATATGTGAAAATTGAAGAATATCGTTAAAATTTCGGTTTAAACATCATAAGCAAGATAATAATAAATAGATTAGTTTGATTCAACTTGTTTCTATTATAAACATAATAACTTCATTGCAACCTTGCAGCTTCTCCATTGCCTCGAGTGCTTGCATGCGCAGCTAGAAGCCACGACAGTCAAATGCCACCACTGCCTCAATCAGCAAAAAAAAAACAACCATAAAAAGTCATCGGCTCGGGTGGTTTGAAAAACGACTGTCATCATTCCGACGAATCGCCTACGCCGCTGTCAAGCGGCAGCCAATTGTTACAGGCCAATTGACGCGATGGGCGCGATCGCCACGGCCAACGGGCCGCGCCGTCGAAAAAGTGCGAATAAATTTGTTTTCGTTGAGTTTTCTCCAAGAGACCGGTTCTGCAGCCAGCGAAAGAGAATGAGGGAAGCAAATTTGTCGATGAAGTGGGCAAAGTGATGGGAAAGATGGAATTTAACCTGAATTTCTGCTTCGTGTGAATATTGCAAAAATGTCGCAATCCTTTTGTAAAGGACATCCCATCGCTTCAGTGCTGCTATCCATTCTATTCGGCATGAAGTTGCTGATAAGTAAGGGTAGAAAGGACATGAAGACTTTACCCGGCCGAAATTTTCGATTTCTTAGCGGAACTGGCTCAATCTATGGGTCGGCAGACGTTCAGGGATCAACACAACTATTGCCACGCCACTACAACCCATGAAGATCTTTTTAAGATAGACGATCTAGTGCTGGAAGTCCTAGTTTCTAACCCAAATTTTGCAACCGCGCTACTTCAAGAAAAGCCTCCAATCTTCAGGAGAATGTCGAGAAAAAGCGCAACACAATCATTTTTCTCGTTGGAACTTGCCGAAAGGATCCATGTAGAATCCTGAATGCATATAGTGCCTGTGGAGGGACTGACTTCAGTGATTGTTCTACTCGATGATTTTCAACCTCTGACTACGCTACTTACGCGATACGTTGAGCCACTGAAAGCTGGACCGCCGTCTGATCAGATGGAGTAGCAGGACTATACTGCGGTGCTTGACAGAAGGCCCGTCGTGCGGCGAGAAGGCAGGGTCAGCGGTTGAGTGGCAGCACGTGATGTGCATGTAAGATGTACATGGTACATTCTCACTACAGTACGCGCTGCGACTCGTTCGCTGAGTCTGCCTTCTTGCCACGCGACGGGCCTCCTGTCGGGTACCCAAATACACACAGTACGCTGGTTGGGTATCCTTGTTTGAACCAACATCTTAGTTACCTTAATTCGCCCACCCTAAAGGTTATGAAAGTGAGACAATCTTGGAAAATAAACTCATTCCTTCATCGGCATTCCTGTTTCCGCAGAAGTCGAGATGAGATAAGATGTTAAGATTTGAATGTTTTGTGAATTTATCTTAAAAATTATAAATATTATATGTGATTAATAAAATTATTACAGTGAATTATTATTTTAAAATAAATGAACAGAACTAACTTGGCCCATTTAAGAACTGCATTGAGTTATTGAAGTCGGAATGGTTATATTGCTTCTCCGTACTCTGACAACCCATTTAGAATTCGCTATCAACTCCAGATCACTCAGTTCTGACTCCCTTTCGAAGTCAATGTCGGACTGGTTCTGTCCGTAATCAGGGCTTCTCCTTGTCTATAGAAAGAGAGGAGTGCATGGCGCATCTACAAGAACTGAATTACTGAATTGCGAGACAATCAACACGTTTTGCTTCTCTAGAGGGCAAATTCGAATAGTTGAAGAGCCTTCGCTGTCTGCATTGAATCGTTTTCGCTCTCCATTTAGCTTCTTTTTAAGGCCATTTCTTGTTCGATTCCGCCTCATGCGCACCCTCGATGTCTGCTGCTATTCTCTCACGTTTCCAAGACATTTACGCTTCGCTTCATTTAACCGCAGCGGCTAAATCGAATCCTTTGAGTGTCACTCAAGCGCTCGTGTGTGAGAGAAAGAGGCACAGCTCTCCGGGGATCGGTGCAGAGTATTATTTTCAACGTTTACATAAACGATTAGGGGACGCACTGGAAAAGGCTATGGCGAAGAGAGCTTCAGACTCTCCTGGCTTTCTTTTGGAAGGAAACTTCACGTTTGGGAAAGAGCAGAGCCGACCATGACTGCAGTTTTGCAGCTGAGAAGGTTCACCCTGCAAGCTCTGCAAAATCACGGTTGACGTTGTTGTTCTCAGAACCAATCTGCCCTCATCGTCAATGAAATGCCGGCATTCATTACCCTAAGAGCTCTTCTAAATCTGTAGTACTAAGACTCGAGTAAGGCACTTGCCCTTTTCCGGACGACAGCTGCCTCTTGTCGAAGAGCCATTTGAGCCGTCGTCGAGAGTGCATTGTCGAAGCGGCTCTGCCAAATGGACCTCACCTGGAGGGATGTGGAAGCTCGTTGATTGTGATGAATGTCACTAAGCCACTGCCTATTGACTGGAAAAGCCGCTCAAAACTAATTAAGCCCCTATCTTCGCAAGTTTTTCAGGGAAAGGAACAGACCTGTTGTCTGACATTGGGACCGAGCTACTCAGAAGCTTAGGATAACTTTCAGAATAAATCAGCCCGCACCGTCATTCATTGAATCCACATCGCAGCTCAGAGGGAACTCAGCCAGAAATTGTTCCATCTTTTTTCATCAATCTTGTTACCCATCTTCAGTTCCGCACTTTCGGCCAATCCCCTGAAAGCAAAGATCACCACGCTAAACCTATGAACTCTGGTCCTTTAGGATTATTCGCAAGCAGCGAAAGTGACACTCATGAAACTCTGTAAAGGGTCCAATGTTCGAAATAACGGTGCCTGGAATGCGCCATACATTTGACCTTCACCATGGCTGCAGGTGGTGGAACATAGGAACTTCTAGATGAGTTCACCTTGAGCTATATTTTGAATGAGAGCTTTTTAAGTGCCAGATCTCATTTTGCTCTCTGACTTACCGGCAGCCGCGAATGAGATTCGGGTTTGGGATCCTACTGCTTCAGAGTGAGCTTGCCTTTCCCAATAACTTCAGGAAAGCAGAGGGTTGTGAGGAGTTTTTCCATAAACTGGTAGGAGGGTCGGCAGTCAGAAATCTCCTACTAGTAGTAACTTTTCTGGAAATACTCAAAATACTTATTAGACCAAAATAACCTCGCTGGCTTACCTAAGCTTGCACAGCTCACGAACTTGACCCATTAGATGTGCATGGCGCATCTCAGCCGAGCGCGACTGGCTAGGACAGATCAGCAGCTCGAATACAACTCAGCCATGAAGTAGAACTACCTAAAATTAGCCATTGATGAGCTGGTATTTGACTTGCCTGGACTGGTAGGTCAGCAATTTCATTGCACAGGCCGAGCGGCTGGTCTCTACCTGGGCCGATCCAGCGAACTATTTAGGTAATGCTGTGCCTGTAAGTTCGGCGTAAAGTACCTAAACCATTCCGACGTATTACACCTTCACTTGCTGGTAGGGCACGCAGCACCTCTTGAAGAGTTGAAATTCATCTTCGTACCCTGTTTTTAATGTTTTATGCTCTATTGTTGTAGCCGTGCGCAATTTTCGGTAACCCATTTTTGGGTTATTGAGCGCTCTCGTGGATGTTTGCGTGACTTAGTTCGTTTTCAATTGGATATCCCGCAGGACGATAGGCCAAATAGAGACGCGGGCTGCTATCTATTACACCTTTTTAGGGCACATCTCCAGCCAACATTGAATTCGCCGGGCGTTCGAGGGTTTTGCGAGCTCCAGCACCCTCTACAGAATCGCACTTCCTGCAAACGTCGTTAGACACGATGGCACTTTCTAGCTCTCAATGAGATAAGGACGCCTAACGAATCGACGACGTGTTTTTGGAGCGCTCATGACGTGATCCAATCTCTTCTCTGTCAACGGATTGAGGGAAAAAAGAGGCTTATTTCTCATCCGATTTGAAGGGTTCTGCTGTAAATAGTAGCCAAAACGAACGAAGCTGTTGACATGTTCTCTGGTCGATCGTAAAATCCCCTGATTTGGTCATCATTTCCTGACCAACGAGTAGGCCAGCTTCCGGCCATACACAGTCAGCTTCAGCAAAGCGATGTCTTCAATTAGGCAAATCTCTGGCAAAATGGAATAAAGTAATCGCTCGGGACGGGAAATGACCACATTCGTCCATGTTGGTGAATTGGCACGTTGATGAGACGACAACGGCGTCCGTTGGTCGCACCTCGTTCGGCCCGCCATAAATTCACTGGTCGGCCGTAATCGACCACTAAATCTCATCAGAACCACTAGGGAGCAATGAGTAGTTCAGGATTTCGGAATGGGCACAGCCTCAGAATCTACCACTTGCTCACAAGCATTGAAAATAAGGTCTTGTAAAAAATATCATACTTTTGATAATTGCGAACAATTCTTGGCCGGCGTGGAATACGTCATTTTGCTCCTTCGTCGAATTTTCTTCTGCATCAGAAGTGGTCATCGTACTGTTTCATATTTCAGACGAATTTTTTTCGCAAATTCGTCAATTTTTTAAGGGTTTGCTACCACTCAGCTCTTTCGTTGCTTTTCATAGACCCAAAAGGTACACATAAATGCCCCACATAATGAGCGGCTTCAAATGTCATGAGCAGGTAATTTTTCGCCATCATGATGACTCGAAAAAATAGGGTTTTTCCTGTAGGAAGCCGGGGGTCAATTTTGCGGAGAAGTTTCCATTCCCTCTTGATGGAAAGAATTACATG
>MU890921.1:0-11339 GCA_036418205.1 Ostertagia ostertagi
CATCATTTATAAATCGCAAAACACTGCCCAAGACAGGAATCGAACCTGTGTCGCCACGGCCACAACGTGGAGTACTAACCACTATACTACTTGGGCCGAGAGTGGTTTCATAGACGTGGATTATCGATCAGCAGTCCTGTTGGAGCCCATCATTATAATCGCAAAACACTGCCCAAGACAGGAATCGAACCTGTGTCGCCACGGCCACAACGTGGAGTACTAACCACTATACTACTTGGGCCGAGAGTGGTTTCATAGACGTGGATTATCGATCAGCAGTCCTGTTGGAGCCCATCATTATAATCGCAAAACACTGCCCAAGACAGGAATCGAACCTGTGTCGCCACGGCCACAACGTGGAGTACTAACCACTATACTACTTGGGCCGAGAGCGGTTTCATAGACGTGGATTATCGATCAGCAGTCCTGTTGGAGCCCATCATTATAATCGCAAAACACTGCCCAAGACAGGAATCGAACCTGTGTCGCCACGGCCACAACGTGGAGTACTAACCACTATACTACTTGGGCCGAGAGTGGTTTCATAGACGTGGATTATCGATCAGCAGTCCTGTTGGAGCCCATCATTATAATCGCAAAACACTGCCCAAGACAGGAATCGAACCTGTGTCGCCACGGCCACAACGTGGAGTACTAACCACTATACTACTTGGGCCGAGAGCGGTTCCATAGACGTGGATTATCGATCAGCAGTCCTGTTGGAGCCCATCATTATAATCGCAAAACACTGCCCAAGACAGGAATCGAACCTGTGTCGCCACGGCCACAACGTGGAGTACTAACCACTATACTACTTGGGCCGAGAGCGGTTTCATAGACGTGGATTATCGATCAGCAGTCCTGTTGGAGCCCATCATTATAATCGCAAAACACTGCCCAAGACAGGAATCGAACCTGTGTCGCCACGGCCACAACGTGGAGTACTAACCACTATACTACTTGGGCCGAGAGTGGTTTCATAGACGTGGATTATCGATCAGCAGTCCTGTTGGAGCCCATCATTATAATCGCAAAACACTGCCCAAGACAGGAATCGAACCTGTGTCGCCACGGCCACAACGTGGAGTACTAACCACTATACTACTTGGGCCGAGAGTGGTTCCATAGACGTGGATTATCGATCAGCAGTCCTGTTGGAGCCCATCATTATAATCGCAAAACACTGCCCAAGACAGGAATCGAACCTGTGTCGCCACGGCCACAACGTGGAGTACTAACCACTATACTACTTGGGCCGAGAGTGGTTTCATAGACGTGGATTATCGATCAGCAGTCCTGTTGGAGCCCATCATTATAATCGCAAAACACTGCCCAAGACAGGAATCGAACCTGTGTCGCCACGGCCACAACGTGGAGTACTAACCACTATACTACTTGGGCCGAGAGCGGTTTCATAGACGTGGATTATCGATCAGCAGTCCTGTTGGAGCCCATCATTATAATCGCAAAACACTGCCCAAGACAGGAATCGAACCTGTGTCGCCACGGCCACAACGTGGAGTACTAACCACTATACTACTTGGGCCGAGAGCGGTTCCATAGACGTGGATTATCGATCAGCAGTCCTGTTGGAGCCCATCATTATAATCGCAAAACACTGCCCAAGACAGGAATCGAACCTGTGTCGCCACGGCCACAACGTGGAGTACTAACCACTATACTACTTGGGCCGAGAGTGGTTTCATAGACGTGGATTATCGATCAGCAGTCCTGTTGGAGCCCATCATTATAATCGCAAAACACTGCCCAAGACAGGAATCGAACCTGTGTCGCCACGGCCACAACGTGGAGTACTAACCACTATACTACTTGGGCCGAGAGCGGTTCCATAGACGTGGATTATCGATCAGCAGTCCTGTTGGAGCCCATCATTATAATCGCAAAACACTGCCCAAGACAGATCAGACTGTTGGTGTCGCCATGGCAAACGTGGAGTACTAACCACTATACTACTTGGGCCGAGAGTGGTTTCATAGACGTGGATTATCGATCAGCAGTCCTGTTGGAGCCCATCATTATAATCGCAAAACACTGCCCAAGACAGGAATCGAACCTGTGTCGCCACGGCCACAACGTGGAGTACTAACCACTATACTACTTGGGCCGAGAGCGGTTTCATAGACGTGGATTATCGATCAGCAGTCCTGTTGGAGCCCATCATTATAATCGCAAAACACTGCCCAAGACAGGAATCGAACCTGTGTCGCCACGGCCACAACGTGGAGTACTAACCACTATACTACTTGGGCCGAGAGTGGTTCATAGACGTGGATTATCGATCAGCAGTCCTGTTGGAGCCCATCATTATAATCGCAAAACACTGCCCAAGACAGGAATCGAACCTGTGTCGCCACGGCCACAACGTGGAGTACTAACCACTATACTACTTGGGCCGAGAGTGGTTTCATAGACGTGGATTATCGATCAGCAGTCCTGTTGGAGCCCATCATTATAATCGCAAAACACTGCCCAAGACAGGAATCGAACCTGTGTCGCCACGGCCACAACGTGGAGTACTAACCACTATACTACTTGGGCCGAGAGCGGTTCATAGACGTGGATTATCGATCAGCAGTCCTGTTGGAGCCCATCATTATAATCGCAAAACACTGCCCAAGACAGGAATCGAACCTGTGTCGCCACGGCCACAACGTGGAGTACTAACCACTTATATATTTGAGGTTTCATAGACGTGGAGTATCGGATCAGCCAGTCTAGTGGTAGAATAGCACATATTGTACAAAGGGTGAACAGCCTAACTACTTAAACATCCAAGTTATACAGAAGGGTCATTTCTCAGTGTCATCAGACCTTTGGCTTGACATTATAGGGACATTGTTCGCCCTACTTGTCTGCGCTGCATCTCCGTTGTTTTGAACCTCTGTAATCGGTCAACAATAGTCATCCTCCATAAGCGTTAATTACCTAATTTCCACGTCCAATTAACCGCCTTCAGTGCCTCCGACACATAATTGACAGCTAGTGGTTTCGCGGACGTGGTCCTTTATCCATCAACTTCTGGCAGTCCCCTTGTCAATAACAATTCCGTTTGAAGTGCTCTTGATGTCTGGAGCAATCGATGTGAGCTAATGTGAAATCTCATCAATTCTTTAATCGCCTTGATGGTGGAATGCCCTGCAGTTGTACAGATTTTCATCAACCTTTCACAGTTGCAAGCAGTTTCTGTCGTGGACCACGGCCCGCATTTGCAATTCCCTTGGTCTCCCTGTCCCAAATTGACAGGCATCGTCTTATGACCGGTAACGTCCTTTTAGCTTCTGAATATGTTGAACGTCGCGCGGAGGTTTTTTCCTACGCAAGCCTTCGCCTTTGTAACCGGTTTCTAGTGTTTACCTTACGAACTTTACTCTCCCTCTTATTCAGGCCTACAGTACTCTCTCTTTCTAATGTTTTGCAGAACAGGCTAACAGATCACACATCGGAAATTAGTTGATAGAGCTAGACAAAGCCTAGTTGTTAGGCTTGCGAGCGGTGAGTTCCGATTTCTTCGGAATCATAAATTACATCGGAGTTAAAGCAATTAAAGCTTCAGACCCGTTATGTTTTTACATACAGGCATGTATTTATGGCTAAAAGGGAGTAGTTAAAGATTCTAAATGATCAGAAACGTCCAACCTCCTCGTCGGCCTCAAGGCGTGATACTCTCTTTTGGATATCAGGGACCATTTTGACATCTGAGGTCATGGCCTTAAATTTCAAAAAAAAACGTGTAGTTGAGTCAGTCCACAGGAAAGGAAAATCTAAGAACGCGGCGTGTACCTTCGTAGTCCAAGTTTAGACCAGCGCCAAACTTTTTTTCTAATTTAGAGCTTAATTGGAGCTAACAGTTGGAGCTGAAAGGGCTCCAGTTGCCTAGGGGAGCAGAAATGAACCGATTCATTTGGTAACAGCCTTCATCAGAGAACAGCTGTTATTCCGTCAGTTATCCAGGGCCAGATGTGATCCATACATGGTAATAGAATCTGTATGGACAAAATTAGATCATAATGCATGGAGCGAGGGATTCTATAGCGCTGTCACGCCGCCACTTCCGTCCACGTAACCCAAGGCTTTGGGGTAGGTTGCAGCAGCGTTGGCTCATGAATGTGAGTTTCAACCACTCTGAAGGACGTGCGAAGCAGCGTCTGGACCGCTTCAACCACTCTGAAGAATGCAAGCAGCGTCTATACCGCTGAACTTTTGAAACCGTCTTTAATAAATAATTTGAACATTCACATCATGACTAAGCATCTCAAATCGTATTGGAGAAGCCGTTTAGTGGGAGCGTTATCTTATGAAACCAGGGCGAAAGGTGTAGGGGGCAAGTAGCGTTACCTATCACGTGTACAGTCCGGGATTAAATCTAGACTGTTCACAGCCTAAGCCAACCAAGCCTTTCGTCGCTTTGGGGTCGGTCAATTAGTACCAGTGTGGTCTGGGATGGGAAAACAATGAATAGTACACCGGCTAGCCACCGTAGGTGATTGTGACCATATCACATTGCGAATAACTTTACCATTCTGAACGCAAGCAGATATGCTGGTGCCTCTCTAAGAAGGTTTTTCTGTCTAGCGAGTTCTCGTCGGAGCACCATTTTTATGCAGTTGGCTGAGACTACGTACCATCTCAAAGACTGCTAGAAATAATTGAAGAGTCCACGCTGAGAAAGTAATTCAGGAGGTTGGATCCTTTATCTCTAATTTTTGTCTCTTGAAGTGCTCGTGTCCTAGATTGGGTCAAACGTCGCGTTCGCACTTTTTCAAATTGTTGCGATTATGGGTCTTGATGTGATCCTGTTACCCCGACCATGCCATCAGAGGCTTGATTTTAGAAGGAGTCAATAACACCTCTTCCCCATTCCCCAACCCCGGACCAGCTTCGCAATACTCCATCGAGATTCAGCCTTTTCAGCAAAGTCAAGAGCCAAGTGCGATCCCTCTCCAAAATCACAAGATCGACACTCCGTTGTATTAACGCGGACATTGAACTGCATCCAGTTTCTCGCGACCGCAGACGAAGAAGGCCTTCGTCGAGCGCTTTCATGGTGTAATACCTCATTGCGAATTAATTAGTCCTACCTTTATACGTCTTTGGAAGCCTCACCCCTTTATTTGAGCTGGTATGTGTCCTCCAAGAAATGTACCTAGCAAAAAAGAAAATGTGCTTTCTGCAATACTCACGACGTAACCGCTGTCCACAACAATACCACTTAAAATACTGTAGGGGATGGCTGATGCGATAAGAGCGATTTATGCTACTCTAACTACTTCACGCGGGGTGCTTAGCTACTGCGCTGCTCACCCCGCGGTGAAGGGGGAGTTAAAATATTTGCTGCAAGAAAAATAATCGAAAGTAAGAAGTGAAAACCTGGAAGGAATCGTCACTACCAGCGAGCGGTTTCTTCTAGTACTCTCTTCAGAAAGGCTAAAAGCCGGAAACGCTCTCGTACAGATTTTAGAATGCGCACTTCTTTTTGTTCTAGTACCAAAGAATTAAATTGAACATACATACCTGTCGACCATCTCACAGCTGCCTCGAATTACCGTACCCTCGACATGGACTTTACCGAAATCGATTGTGGTCGATCGATAGCAACCGATTGATGAAAGGACCAACGAGGTGAGACGTGCTGAGATTCGTCGCACTTCTTGACCTTCCAACCACAATACCTTAATTATTCGTGTGATTTTCACTGCTAACCAGCTGATGCTATGACGCCTTGTTGACGAGCCAACAGGGGGCGTGGGGGGGGGGGCGGCTGCCCCGGTGGAACGTAATGACCCTTGAACAACCTTGTCTATGAATGAGGCGCTAGAGGTCTAGAGGTGTCATTTCTATTGGTCATGCTAAGTGCCATTTGGAGCTGGTCCGAATAGCAATGGAGCAGTAACAGCTTTCAATGTGCTTTTCCGGGGGCAGCTATGACGGAGTTTGTAACAAAACAGGAACTGTCGGTTCTGTTAACAGTTGAGTGAAAAAACTAACTATTCATTTTCCACCTTACAGTTAGGTTTTTTCTCATTTTGGTAGGAAAATACTTCTTTTTGGGTGTTCTTTCTGGAAAGGCTCGAAGATATGGGATCCAGTAGCCATGAATTATTGAAAACTTACCGTATAGCCGTCGATTTCCACTTCGAGTCGAGGGCCTCGAATACGCAACGAGAAACTGTGCCAACCACCGTCAGCCACGTTTATCTCTGAATTTAGGAGTTTAGCACCGAGAAAAAGTACAAACAATTGTTGTTGTTTTACTGGACAGGATCATTTTACCCTCACCCAAAAGTTATCCCGTTGTAAATTGGCCAAAGCACAACGAAGCAGTTGTTCTAAACGTGTTCTAGCAGAAAGAATAGATTTTGAACAGTGGAGGAAATACCCTCCCTTCAAAAAGCGAGAAAGTGTCGGGTGCAGACCATGCACCACAAGTGACGACGGCCTTCACAAAATGTTAATGTTTTCTGCCAATGAAATGATTAGCCTGTTGCAGTTGTATTCTATCGATTGTCACTAATTACAACTATCATTTACCAGAAATCAGCTATCACTATGAACAACTTCTAACCAGATTTACTTGGAGGCCGTCGTCAGTTGTGGTGTTTGGTCTGCACCCGACACTTTCTCGCTTTTTGAAGGGGGAGTTTACACTCTTTCTTCGTTATGCATTCACTCCAGCACTTGCGCCTCTTTAGAGATTTGTGCTACAATTTCCTGGTCCGAGTGAGAGGCGTGGTTTGCAGGAAAGTGGAATTTGGATCATGAGAGTTTCCTGGGGTCATAGAGAATGGATTGAGGGAATGCTTTCTGTTGTGGGTAGAGCATAGATCTTCACCCGTGACCAATTTTAGTAGAATACAATAGGTCTTCATAGAATAATTATGGATGTTAAATGCTTCAAAAAACTGCAGTGTTTTCCAGCACCCTTTTGTTCGGTGTGCGGTGGTGCAGTGTGCGCAGGTTCGCACACACGATTCGAAGACTTTAAATCGCGGTTTGAATCATGTCAGATTGCTAACCAAACCCTTCAGGAGATCCCTCCGGGGTCATCAGTTCCTACCACGCGTACTGAGGCCGATAAGGAAACTTTGCATAAGTCGGCCGCGCCGCCTTCCAGCATATCCACTAATACCCCAAACTCTTACTTGTACGGTCGTTTGGACGCCAGGTATAAGCGGGGGGCGCGTTCCCAAGCTTTGAACGCAAGTGTAAAAGCTCGGCATTCCAAGTCTTGCTGAACGGCAAGTTGTAAAGGCCGCCATGAGTGCGAGTTGGCGGCTTCCAAAACGAGAATCATTGTTGTTTGAAAGCGATATCCCTTATCCTTTTACTCTCCTTAGTTCCACCTCCGACGTAGTATAAAAATGTTTCATGTCCCGCTGAGAACGGAGGGTCTGTTCGCTTCTCGAGGAGTGGCATGTTTAGTTTTAGTATCAGCATTACGTATGGCCCATTTGCCGCTTGCAATTATATGGGCGCGAACTGCACGGCAGGCAGTGGGCGATCTGCTTGAAGCGGGTCACATTGCTGACCAAATGCAGGTTTTGCGACTACTACCAGTCAGATCGTTTGTCTGCTCAGCAGAGAGTTGTTCTCGGCGTCGATATGGTTATTAAGAGTAGCACGTGCCACAGAACTGCACTCTCGCATTCGACGAGAACGGCAGGAACGAGAATGGAATGAATGCTTTGGCCGATTCGTGCAACGTCAGAGACGGTGGTTTGGACATCTGAAATAGAAAAAATCTAGGGAAATTTCAGAGATGCTGCAGAGGTGCGACATGGAAGGACCCTTCTCCCTGACGCATAGGCTTAATATAGCGCTGATTCGGTCAGTAGCAGCCCTTGACGAATATGCATGAAGCACTACGTGGCATACGAAGCGCGATTGCTATAAAGTTGCGATGCGCAGGGCACTACGTCTGTCGTGTTGCCAGCTGGAGGTATGAATACTATTAGGCATAAGTATTGATTGTGGATTAGCAGGAACACCCTGGTCTGTGGCCAGAGCGCGTGATTGAGTTGAGAAGTATAGTCCACGCAACGATCGTGCATCGTAAAATGGTACGGACAGCTTTCGGAGAAGGCTGCATTTAGTTTGAACAGCGATGAAATAAATGAGCTTCCATGACAGTTTGAGACGCTGACATTGGCGATAAACAGATGTAACCCTGATCAAAGAAGAACCTGGAAGTGCCGGAGAAAATAAACGTTGGCCATTTCGCCGAACATTGGCTCCGAAACATTTTTTACACAAAGAGCATGAACAGACGGTTCTGGATGGCGGAAGATGTTGTGCCAAAAAATTGTCGATATCGAAATGGATAAAGAGCGAAAGGTTTTGGATTCTGGTTCAACTCCTGATAAAACGAAAACGGCAGAGGTGAGAAGGTTCAGCCCGGTCGCAAAATTTCTGTAACAGATGAGGATTTTGCTGAGCAGAGAGGACGAATATGAATTCCTCCTGTTTTGAGCCTTCAGCCATGACCTCACGTTGCTTGGAAGCCAAGGATTAATCGGAAATTGTGAGGCGGAATTTTTGCTGGACAGTGCCAGCCAGAGCACAAGAGATCAGGATCAACCGTAGCCTCGCACTGTCCCCACATGGTAACTTGCTCAACCCCGAATTTCGCCACCCCCCCCACCTCATACCAGACATCGCGAAGTTCGACTCCCGACTTTCAAATAGTGCAAACGGACGGCTGCGACCCTGGGAGCAATGTGTCGCAGCAACATTCATGCATGCCTTCTTCTGAATATTTGTTCACTTAGAAGACAAGCAATCATAACAGTCTTTGCACGGCGGCGCGCAGAAACTAGTGAGCACGGCACGTAAGTGGCAGGACAGATTCACACTACCTTGTCATAGAACAAAAACCACTGGATATTTAATTATTTATCCATTTATTGGAGTGTCATGAAAAACGTGCGTATTTAATACCAACCGCGACATGGGCAGGATGGAAAACTGCTTCAGTGTGTAGTAGATCCAGTTTCAAAGAAAGGTGGCTAGTTCAGAAGCTTGAACCTATACAGCAGCTTCTCCACCAGCCGCCTAATTTGTTCCTAGCATTATTTCATGCCCGAACAAGGCTTCCAAAATTTCTCTCACCTGACACTTATGGCCTCCATCTCTTGGCGCGAAGCTCAGCAGATCCACCGAATTCAATTGCATTCTCGCCATACATCCCGTGAATGACGTTTCGATGCCCTCGGAGAATTCATCCGGTGGACGGCCACCAACGTGAATCTGAAAGTAACGATACTTTGAGCCAATCACATAGCGGTTTTGGAACGCTATAGAGTTTGGCTTTCACAAGAAGTTGTGCGACCTGGTGTCAGTCAATTACCGAGTGAAAATTGTAACTTCTGCTAAGGTTTTCAGGCTCGCGTTCGCTGCCAAGTTTTACCAAGCGATTCACCACGCAAGAAGCGTGAGTGCGGGAATCCCCTGTTCCTGGGTGAAGTGTTCTGCCCACAGCTCAACATTTTGTGATATCAAGTTTTATTTCAAGAACATTTTTTCCTTAGTTCCCACATCTGAGCACCATCTCCGAGATCCAGGTGCGTGTCGAGTGCAGACCCCACACCATACTAACGACGGCCTCCAAGTAAATCTGGTTAGTGGTTCATAGTGATAGCTGATTTTGGTAAATGATAGTTGTAATTAGTGACAACTGATAGAATACAACTGCAACAGGCTAATCATTTCATTGGCAGAAAACATTTACATTTTGTGGAGGCCGTCGTCACTTGTGGTGTATGGTCTGCACTCGACGAGCACCTGGTTTTCGGAAACAGAGAGTAGATGGTTGTTTTTATTAGTGGTTGTTCATAAACAGGGCTTTATTGTGGTTGTGTATTCAAGCAGTGACTATTGTCAAAATGCGAACGGTAGCATAACTTCACACTTGATAATAGGGAATGCGCCCCGCATTTGGTTTCCGTTCCAAATCGTAGAGATGTTTGACAGTGTTCTTCCTATGCAACAACTGACTCGAGCTGGCCAACATTTATTTTCGACATTTTCTTTCACGGAAGGTGTATATATGAATCGACAGGGGAACCATGGCGAGGTGGAGATTTAGTGGAGCTAAACAAGGATCTATACTAAATTTGGTGCATAGGGTATGTCGCGGATTTGCCATTGTGTTGGTCCATGACGATTTGAAATTCAACCGAAACTTCGTCCATGGTTTTGATCTCGCCAACAATTATGACGAGATATTGAAGGAATTACCATAAGCTCTAGCAGGCCTCAAGTGACCAAATGAATCAGCTGATTAAGTAGACCCAGACAGAAGTTCCTCTAGTGTGTATCTAGGCAAATTAGAGAGTCCCTTGACAGTGCAGAATGGTGGCATAGGCATTCATTGATATCTGCTAATCCGACGTTGACCCTACGCAAATACCCGCACACATAGATATCCTGGCCAGTCCTCGTCGCCATCATTGTCATCGAAAGAACAATGAGGCCGAGCAGGCGTTGTTCGATCCACGTCACTGGTTCCTATTGTTCTACACGTAATTGCGCCACCAATACAACCTGTGCATGCCGCATGGTGAATCAGCTCCATCCTTATAAGAAAACGTAAAGTAGTAGGAAAAGTGCAAGTATATTTTAAGGGCAGATTTGATGAAATTCGTAGCTTAGAAGCTGCTCCGGATATGACCGCCAGGCGAATATCTGCCTCTGGAGGCTGTCTATCGAGTCAAGAAGATCAGCTACTCAGCCAAGATCAGCATAGCGTCTAGGAAGTCCCTCGCCAGGACAAGGGTTCCGTTCAGGCGATGAAAGAACTCACACTCCAGTGATTGTGGCCTTGCCTTGTTCAATTCATCATTTTCTTCATTGAAGGTTTTCTTTTGAATTCTCTATGGCTCCTAAACCAACAATGGCCTTCATTGCACTCGGTACGGGCCCCTTTAACATTCGGAATGTGCCGTTAGCATAGCGTCTAGAAGTCCCTCGCCAGGACAAGGGTGACATTTCGACACAGCTCTAATTTTACCCTTGAAACAATGACGATTCGAGAGCATAGATAGAGAAAGGGCCTAAGAGAAGTCACCGCTCATCTCATGCATTGAGGGCAGTACTAGCCCTACCGAAAATTGGTTTTTGAAACTATCCAAAAGATCTGAGACAATGAAACTTCGACTTATGCAGTGTGGCCTTCTTGCCTGTCCCTTCAAGCTTGACCCAAGTTTGTGGTTGTCACGGGAGCTACGCCTATGGGACCGGCAAAGTAAAGTGGTCTTACATCCTCTGAATAGACCCTATCGCTAACTCTCCGTTTCGTCAATCCCATTTCATTTGAGCAGAGC
>MU890924.1:0-11133 GCA_036418205.1 Ostertagia ostertagi
GGAATTGACGCATTCAATTATCGATAACAGGCCCAAAACTCGGCACCAATTCTCGCCCGGGGTTTTCGCAGCACTTGCATGACGTTGATCCGTGTTTAGGCAGTTTACAATTTAGGCTGTAATTGTGAAGGAGTAGCTGGTCTGGCCGCAAACTATCACATAACTACATCTTTGTTTCCAGTTCTCAATAGGCGCGTTCAGCCGGGAGTGGCCTAGCATTTACAACGCTCAGACAACAAAACATGGAGCAAAAGGGCTATATAAAGGTCCAGGTGGTTTCGTGACTGCCACAGCGCACCGACCGACTACACTTCACACTCTTATCTCTAATATTCTGGTCCGACGCGTCGCTATGTTGTTCTCTGCACTAGACGGTGTTCTTAATTAAGGTGTTTCCCTAGGTCAAACCCTGAAGCTTCTGCGGCCTCCTTCTCCTTGACCTCTGACAAAAGAGGCCAGGTTGAGGGTGGAAACCTTAATGAAGTCACAAGTACATTTTGTGCCCGGAAGTGCGGTTTTGGAAAAAATTGCTTTTGACGGTAATGCCCTGCTTCCCGAACATACAAGTACGAGGGTATCCCCTCATTGTGACCTTTCTATTTCAGGAATGCTTGCAAATCCCTGAAAAAAGCCAGCCAAACCCCGCCCACATCGGAACTGATAACGTTTGCTTGGACAGTGATAGGAACAAGCATTAGTCGTGTCATCTTCCCCTAAACCCGGGTGTTTGTCACACCGGAAGAATACCAAATTTTACTTTCATTCAGGAATTCTTCAAGACTTTCAATAGCCTTTCTAGATCACTCAGTTCCAGCTCATTTTATCCGCCTACCACTTTTCATCAAGAAGCTGAATAGAGAAAAACATTTTAAGCCGTTTCTCCAAGTGCGTAATAGGCTCCTCTAATCCCTTCTATATCTCCTACCACAAACCTGATCCTCCCTCAAGATGAGATCAGTAGCTGGGATGATCTTAACCGCCCTCCCCTGCTGAGCCTTCATCGTCCAATTCGCTACGGATCTTCTTGAACGCTTGGCCTCTTTATATCCTCCCAAACCAAGTGAGCCTCACATACCTTCTGTGTGACCCTTCCTACATAGTTTAGGTCCCCACTTCTCCATACTCAGAAGCACATCTCACAAATAGCGCGCATTTTATTCCATCGCGACTTAAATGTGGCTGGCAGGTACTCAAGATACTTCGCTGTGGGCCCTGAAATGCCTGTTTGACCGGCATCGGCCCCTAAATGTCCTATGCTGGATATAGATGGTACCTTAAGTTTCTCAATTTCCGCCCTCTCATCACTTCTCCGTCTGGACTCTTTATTAGACGCCTATTGTTTCACCTCCATTATCTCATCCTTAAGGCCGATGTCAGACTTTGCGAATCGCGCGATTCGCGTCTGCGGTCGCGTCGCGGCCAGTGAATCACTCAATTGGCTGGTACCGCAACGCGACCGCGGACGCTAGCGAATCGCGCGATTCGCAAAGTCTGACATCGGCCTATCGAATTCAACTCCAAGGAGTAGAGCTTGTTCAGAGCGTTTTCGGAGGGGAGGTGCGGGTTGGTTTACCTTTGCATTTTTCCTCCCGAACGGACTAATTAGCACCTTTTCACATTTTGCTCCCATGATTACATCATGCTCCAGTCAAACGTGCCTTAGATGTGCTGATTTTACTTCTTCCTCCTTGTCCTTCATCTCCCACACGCTTCTGATCCCCCTCTCAGACGGTCTAAGCCTCCCTCGCAAAAATGTCTAAATCTCAATTTCATAATGTTTATCGTCACTCTTATTGCAGCTTAATTTATAATGTAGGAGATAGAAACTCCGAAATTCTAGTCCAATAAGTTCCAGCTTCGTTTCAAAAGCTGCCAGTCATTGCTGCAAGCTCCAATTCACGCCATGTACTTGACATGCTCTTAAGATTGATACTTTCGATGCACAATATACATATTTTCCTCTGCTTACTACAATTCAGCTTTATCCGTGCTATAGTTCAAAGTTCTTCATAACTCAATGAATGAATCTATGATGGCGACTTTTGTAGCCGAGTAGCGATAAGCGGCGCTCTCGTTGTGCGATTTGGGACCGGTTGTCACTCAGGTTCCCGCTTTCAGACTATCGTTTGCTTACTATAGGCGTAGTATTGTTCAGCCACCATTTTTTAGCTATCATTGTTTTACGCAGACCTCTCAAGAATGTGTGCTTCAGAAGGGATTATGGCTTATCATCGCGATAAACGCGTAGACTTCGCTTCCCATTCCCCGTGTGACAAGAAAGGCGCGGCCAAATTTGGCAACGATTGGTAACCTTTTGAAATTCTCAAGGCAAAGGAGAGCTCGAGCGGACGGTTTTGAGGATAATTATATGAAATCTATAATCAAAGAGCCAAAATTCCTGCACTTCCAATATCAGTGTGCTATGGTTCCCAGACACATTTTTGCAAAATTGCCACTGCTTACGTAGAAATCGTGGGAATAGACAACCGTTCAAGGAAATGAAGCGAAAAATAGATCCAACACGTCTACTATTGACAATGAAATGTTCGTACAGTTTCCGCCGCGCTGAGTTGGCTTCATTTATCCACTCGTACCCCAATTCATTCCAATACCAGTGCTTCTATCTAGTAACTCCGACCGTTTGAAGGTGGATGAGCTTTGCTAGGCCTGAGTGGAAACAAAGTCCCATCTGTGAGCCGTGAAAAAATGTGACGGGCAATGTTAGTCTTCCACAAGATTCCATATAAGCTCTAAACCAGCTTAACTAAACTAACCTAGCTTCCTAAAGGCACAACACTTGCCTGTCCGAGAAAAAAGGCTAATTTTGGTAGAGAGAGCTAATCAGCGAATAACCATCAAGGACCCACCAATTCTGTGCAAGTGAGGTTTTCGCTTCCTTAATAGCGTCATCCTTTCGCGCCTGGACTCGACTTTCACTAGTTCATTCCACTCATCCAACTGCGGGAATCGACTAAGGCTGTTTGCAAACCGGCGCTTGGAGAGTATCACAACGCTAGTACCAGTGGTCGCTAACAGGTTTGCCATCCATTTACTGCAACGGTGTTCAAGTTGCGGCAAATCAACTCGCAATCTAAAAATTCCGACCCACCGTCGCAACGCAACCGCTTTGCACAGTACGCCCCGCCCACTTGCCTTCTATTGCATTTGATTCGATAATGCCAATTGCCTTGATTTCGTTATTTTCGTGATCGATAGCATATTCTTTCCTTGTTTGTATTACCCTACTAATATTCTTTGTTTCCAGATGCGTTTGCTCGTTCTCTGTGTTCTCATTGGCCTCGGCACTCTCATTCGGCTCGTACTTTGCGGCTGCTCGGACCATAATGTGCACCTACACCGATCCCTCCAAATGTACTCGATGCTGTACAGCTACTGTGAAACGAAGTCTGCCTTCTCCGACAGCAAGACGTTCTCATCGATTCCTTCTGCCCCAAATGGGCAATCCTATCCGAATTCCGATGTGGCTAGCCTCTGCCGCTGCCTCTTCGTACTCGTCGTCATCGTCGTCGTTACAGAAGCGCCCATTGTCAGTGGTGCCACGTCACAGACGTCATCGAAATATGTCACGACGTCTTCTCGACCAAATTCTTAGCGAAACCGTCCGTCGAAACATCTAGACGCTCGATAAATGTGCATTCCTGTTGATGATGATTTGTTTGGCTGCATATACCGTAAACCATAAGGCATTTGGCAACTAGCCAGCTGCATCCTCACTAATCTACGTAGCCAAACAAATCGTAATCGACTAATCCTTAGGCACTTATTGATTCCTCGTTCAAGTGTTTCTTAGTTGATATGTGCGGGTTTTGTTGAGAATTTTGTTGTGTATTGCAGGTACCGTAGTCGTACCCCTTCGCACTTCTTTTTCTTGCGTTGAACTGCCGGTAGCCAATATTTGGTATTGTGTTAGTTTGTTCATCACTTTTCACATAATAATAATAATAACGATGACGTCATCAAGTGTTTTTCTTTTGGTGATCTTGACCAGGCATAATTATTTTTATTTGATTTGTGAATGTTATTTTTGTGCTACATGTGTGAAATGAGTGAAATTTTGCTCCATTGATAAAGCTTTATGATCTACCGTATGCAGACTTTTGAAATGGCAGAGTTATGAAAGAGATATAGTACTTTCGAGAGATCAAAACTAATACGGCAAGTTAAAAATCAGAAAACAGAAAACCAACACTAATAACTTCGTCAGAGGCTTAAACCTACGAAAGAACAATCCTGACCTAAGGGTAATTACTGATGGTGAGCCAGACTAGGACTTCAACAATCACACTAAATAGTCTGAAAATGTGAGTAACATTAAGATTTTGGTTGGCGCTAATTGTCGCTAAAATGTGTACAAAATTGCGGTATGCGTCACATCGCTGTGCTGAAAATAGGGATGGGTAGCGGTAGCACTGAAAGGAGGTGATCCACACATCAGGGGAAGTCGCTGGTCCCGCTCTACTCTCCTGCTATACTGTTTCCATTTGCCTAGTAATTAATGAGTCGGGTACGTCAGTTTGTGATGACCATTACCCAGAGTGGTTACCAAGTAGTTTTCGACTGGCCCCCACTCAAGGCTTTAAACGATAACCAGGATGACCACCGCCCGAGGATTTTGAACCTAACCACTTCATACATGAAACACCCCCACACCACGGCGCCATCCTTTCGCATAGCTCATATTTATAGTGTCCAAACTACCGAAGGTGTTTGACCCGTGTAATAAATGGCTTCTTCCGATCAGCCCGTGTTGGTTTACAAATAAGCAGCGCGGACCGGAGGAAAACGGTGCTGGTGTGTGCGTGTCCCACGTGATTCCAAACCCTCTAAGGGGAGTCCGTAAAATTTTCGTATCGGTTTAGCAGACGTGACTCTGCGCTGAACACAGCTAGTCAGATCTGTGCTATCTATCAAAAAGCTGTACCCTAAACGCGCATTAAAACTATAGCGCCTATTCTGTCTTAGACGGATGCAGGTCACTACTCATACTCGCCCTATGCCAGATACAACGTCCATTACCCTGTGTCTTAAATTGCTGTCTGCAAAGAAACGCACGCGTGCCCTGCTGCCAGGGCCACAAGTTCAATCCAAAAGTGGCAGAAGTTTCAGGATGTGGGTCGCTAGGGCAGAAAGCGATTTGTTCGAGTTTCGCAGCGCGGCACGTATTTCCATGCGAAAACTCCAAGTTCACCCATCATCAGAGTGGAACCAGGGTCTGTCCTATCGTTGTTACTTTTCGAAAAATTTTTACGACCCCCCTCCCCCAACGTGGATTTGATACGACCCCCTTTTCCCTACCTCCACCATCTCCATCTTCCCTCAAAAATCTCCCCACCCCTCCGCCCACTTTTTCCTCCAAAAATGCCGTCGAGCGGGGGGAGGGTATACAGTCCCCTATGAAACGGTAAATATCTCCGAAAATTTCCTTCTATTTCCACCATTTCAACCCATTTTTTACCTATACTCTCGCACCAGCCTACTACCCACGAAATCTTAGTTTCACCTCAATCCCACACGTGATTTCGAGCGACTAAAGTGGGTACGACCCCCCCTCCTACAAACTCAACCAGGTACGACCCCCCCCCCGTTGTTACTCGTAACAACGTAGGGTTGAAGTGGGGGAACTGAGTCTCCGCCAACACAAAAATATATCGCCTGAGCCAAGTACGAAAGATAGTCGTCTCTGTTCTAGTGAACCACACCCGAAGTTTCATCAATTCCATGACTTGAGCTCCTTCTCTGTTTCAAATCCCGCTGGGAACGTTGCCTCAGTCTTTCGGCCTGAGGTAATTATCGTTTTGTTTACATGAGAGGTCTTTTAGCCTTCATACGAGGAAAACAGCACCTACGGTTCGCATAGTTATGGATGCAGCTCTCACATCTTCAATTCAACTTGAGTGTCTACGTGGTGAAAAGAGCGCTGTCGAAACAACACAGTGATGGGTGCGTTGTATGGGCCAAAGTGAGGAAGATGGTTGTATCATATAGAAATCGCGATCTTCCCAGACGTCTATAAAGTCAGTCAAAGGTTTACGGACACCACCAACTGACTCCTAACCTGATCCTAGAGTTTACTAAATTATTGAGCTCATCAAACACATATTATATGGAAAGGATTGTTAGGAAGGAGAATCATGACTAGTGAATAAGGCAATGTTCAAAGTATGATTCAAGCGATTCGGCGAGTAGGCGAGTTGTCGACTGGGCGACAAGGAAGAGACTCGCCTCGACTAAGCGGTTAAGCATGAACGTATCGATCGCGATCGCCCGTCGCTTGTCCGTCGCATACACAATCGCCGAGTCTGACGGCTCTCTGAGCGACTACCCGAACACCTACTTTCCTGTACGCCTAATCGATACTTATCATTCTCATCATTTGATCGCCTCGCCCAATCGCCTACCTCGCCAACTCTGAATCATACATAAATAAAAATAGAAGCTGAACGGCTCTTACATTCGAGTATCACTGGGTGACATGCGATAAGTTACGGTGTTAATCGCGATAAGACCTAATCAATCAATAAATCTTGACGTTTCACGTCCTGTAAAATGATCGTACACATTGCTAGCCATCTGAAGAAGATGATGAGTGAGTCGAGCCACGAATACTAGAGGGATTAGTTTGCCATTGATTATTGTACCGATTACCTGCAGAAAAATCTTTTTTTTCTATTTCCTTACGGATTTCTTGTGTTTTCTAGACGGATTTGTAACATGGGGTCACCCCCCCCCCCCCTTGCGCCACTTGCAGTTCCAGGTCAAATTTCGCGCCCAATTAGGATGACGTGTTTTCTATAAATCGCAACATGTGCATACATTTCTGAAGCTAAAAAGTGGGCAGCATCGACAGCTGCGGGAGTACCGAGGGCGCATTCAGGGTAAGCAGAACAAAATAACTGTCTCGTGGTATAATTGAACTGCAAGAGGTGCAACGTCTACGGTGACTTTCTACCACAACCTTTTTTCATACCACAATGAAACGCCACAAATACAGAGAAACTACATCGATCTGTTCCACAGTAAACATTATGGCATGTTTTTCGTTTCTTTTTTGCCCCCCTTTTCCATTTTTTTTATCATTTTTTTCTAGTTATAATGCTGAATCAGTATCACCTCAAAAGCTCATGGGAGTCAACCGTTACGTTGGACCGATATTGGAGCGACGTTGGACCGATGTTGACCGCTCTCCGCGCCGGCATTCACTCTCGCCACCCGCGAGCCGTCTGTGTCTCCGTGCGTACGTTCACTCTCGGCATTACTCTCGTCGTCGCGTTGGACTTTGTCCAACGGACGGTTGACCCTGCTGTGAGACGCCCCCCTGATGAACGTGAACTGCGCAATATACGCATGGCGACTAGCCCGTGGACCCGTCTACGCCTCTGCCTTCCCACGGCGTTGGGTGTCGGGTACCCAAACCAACGAATCAGGTAGTCTTACCTTGGCCTCACTCCTCTCACTCCCACCTGCTACCTATCTCGATCTCTAAAAAAGGTTCCGCCGAGATAATAAATCCGAACTTTCAGATACCGCCATATCTATGCCTTGATGTCTTGCCGCCCCAAGACGGTTGATTCCGCCATTGAGACCGACCTCTGCCATTGAGAACCCTTGATTGAAGCCCACTGGGTGTCAAACATTGAACAAACACCGAAGAACCCTACTTGACTACTACAAGAGCCGCATCACCTCTTTCTATCACGCCATTATGCAAAGGAATTTTTGCGATCGCTCAGGATTATGGATTCGCTATTCATGGGTGATACTCTCTTACCTCCAATTGACTTCCATTAGGATATCCGAAAATGCACAACCCACTCAGTAAATCGCTTAGTTAATATTCGAGGACATCTGTAAACCATTTTTTCAAACACAACTGCCTGCATTATTTTCACCCCCCGCCCACACCACAAGCAGGCGCTCATCGTCCAAGACGCATACGTGTTAAGTGGTATAAGCTCCAGATTATCTGGTTTAGTGCCCACCTAACCACCTAATGTGCCCAACGAGTTGCGACTGGAAGGTATGATATTTTGTGCTTTCCCTTGCCATCTTTTCCAACCACAATCACCCAAGGGAAAAAAATTTCACTTACCAAATATAGTGCATATTGCACTGATAAAAAACTGTGATTTAGCACATCGGTGAGCCTTTTCGCGCGGTACAGTCGTGCTCGAAAGACTTCACTCTCTCGAATTGGTGAAAGTGCGAGATGCCTGCCACCAGGCGATACGGTACGTGACATACAGGCTGCGAACGAGAAGATTCAGACCCTTAACAAAGGACATTGTCATCTCAAGTTTCCAAGCTAAACGTACCTTGATTACCGGAAGAAAAAATTCGATAAGGTCGACACTCACCTCCACTGTAAATAACAACGCATAAAAGGTGTGCATGAACTTTGAAGGATGTGAATCCGAATGACGTCATTGCAGTCGCAGTGAAAAAGCACGCTGTCAGCACAACTAGAAGCCGCCTCATTAGCATATTTTCAGAGTTGTTCGCCCCTCCAACGGCCTTTCTTGAAGAATTCTTTCCCACAACGTCTTCTGACGACGAGGACGCCTTCGCTGTTTCCAAGTTTTCTGAAGGCAAGCGACTCCTTCGCTGTGTTCACATCTTCTGAAGATGACGACTCCTTCGCTGTGCTCAATTCTTCGGCCTCTTTCGATTTGTTAGCATCGTCAGCAGCACTTGACTTTTCTTTCGATTGGACGAATCCCACAATCTACAACATGAATTTTCATCATATGTAGCACCAGGTCAGTATGAAAATCCTAATAAAAAAATTCACAGCTAATCTATAATTCGCTAAATCAATCGAAGGCAAGAATAGCGGTACTTTCAGTGCTGGACAGGCCGCTATATTCGCTGCACGATACTCCTCTGGCACCGGTTTACAGTATCAGTATTGAAATCAAGCAGCACACGAGGTTGATAATGATTCCGTCGGCTAACACTTCGACGATTTCGCCTTCTTCGGAGCCTTCCAAATCAGCGGAATCATCACAGTAACGACAGTATAGCGGTTGTCAGACTGATCAGAGTAGAACTCTACCCTATCAGACTGATCAGAATAGAACTCTGATCAGTCTGATAACTGCTCTAATCAGCCTGATAATTGCTATACTGTCGTTTCTGTGAGCTGATTCCGCTAATCTGGAAGGCTCCGAGGAAGGCGAAATCGCCGAAACGTTAGCCGACGGAATCATTATCAACCTATCGTGTGCTGTTGATTCATATAAATTGCTGCTGTAACCGTTCATTCTATTCGAACGATGGGTCGCATTTATGGTTCCGGGAAAGAGGAAGGGCCGTTTTGGGGTTGACCGAGGCTAACCATCTTCAGAGATGTCTAAACGGTAGTCGTTACTAGGGATCCCCCATTTACACCCACTCTCTTCTGATGCGCACCTTCGATTGAATTCTATGGGAATCTGGGTGTAATTTAGCCTCAAACTGAAGTATTTGTCGCTCATGATACCAATTTACCCGCTCAACTGGCATTTGGAGAAAAAAGTGGGCGCAGTTGGGCTGTGTAGACTGGTCTCAGAATCAAATATTAAAGAATCAAATAACAGAATCAGCCGTGATGACGAGGGTGGTGCCGAGCAGGGTGAAAATCGTGTCGAGTACGTGGTCGCAGAGGTACGACCCCCCCCCCGAAATCGAGATCCTGGCACGACCCCCTCTAACAGAGCAAATTAATTCAATTAAAATAAATCCTGCAAAACAAATCAAAAAAAATTCTGCAAAATAATGCTAAGGACGCTTCATCTTGTCATCTATGCACGTCTTCCATCGCTGCATACTTTTGTGTACATACTGAAATATCGACTCGAGGAAAGAGGCATTAACTTTGTGTGACCTCAAGGCGAGGTTCGTTCAGAAACGCACAGAAATCCTGAAGACACGGGGTTGCGATTCAATCTTGATTCTTGCTTGAGTATATCAAAACAGCCGAGTGTATCAAAGGCCGATTCAACGGCAGCTGCGGCGCGATTGTCACTGGGTCAGATTTGCCGAAATTTCAAAAAAAAACGTCCGAATCTACACCCTCGATGAAAAGGTTGCATTCCTCCATTTCACAACCTTTGAAGCAGCTTGAGGTAGAGTTAGATAGAGCTGGATTTCGCGTTTCCAACAAGCATCGAAATTGCTCTGGAAGCCTTCCTTGCAGAAAGATAGGGTCTGTCAAATTTCGTCGAGTAAATGTCGAGGAGGCCCAAATTTTCACGCGAGTTTTTGCCACTTCAAGAGCAATATATCTCTTATATTGTAAGATCCTGAAAAAGGGAAGATAGTTTTGGAAAGCGGAAGGTTTGCGCTTCCTGATGGTCTGTTTAGTTTTCTTCTACAGCTTTTTGGTTGAAGAGATAATTGCGTCGAGGATCTATCGAGGTCGGATCCGGCCACCTGGAAATCCGCTCCCTCATTCACCATTGCAAGTGTGACTCGTTGGCAACACTCGGAATGTGTCTAGAACAATATCTTTGAACGCAAACAATAAGAATAGGAGCAATCGTCATCATCCGATTTGGTATTGGTATAAGCCATGCATCCCTCCTCCACTCACAGTTGCAGAATCGATTGAAAGGTGTTATATGATGGGGACCTTCGAACGAAACTGTATTGTAGTAGACATAGTGTGTTGTGCTATTCCTGTAACCTAAAAAACAACTTCATTTGCCCAGCGCTTTTTCTTCACGGTTGTCGTTTTTCCGACAGGGTCCCTAACAACAGCGTCATTCTCAGCGAGGTATTAAGGGAGAAGGAGCGAGTGATAGGCGGAGGAGGTGCCTTTGCAGCGCGTGCGCACATGTGGCACTCTTCTTTGCGGGGATGCACTTTCATTCTTTGTACTGCCTTCAAATACGCCCTTCTCATGAAGGTGGAGGAATGGAGCGACTGAACCTGCAAAGAAAATTTAATATCATGTTTTTTTCGGATGTTTTCATTTTCTGCTGCGCTATACCCTATTACCTATCTGCACCATGATACCACTTCTGTTACTGACCCCCAAGAGTACGACCCCCCATGGACCAGCCCAACAGGTACGACCCCCCTGTCGAGGATTTCCTCGACCGATATTCACCCTGGCTGGAGGAAAAGTCCATA
>MU890927.1:0-20272 GCA_036418205.1 Ostertagia ostertagi
CTCAGCGAGGGCCGCGTATCGTTGGTCATACAACGTTTTTCGAAAAGCTTGTCAGAAGGGGATTTCGCAGATTCGGAGCTACTGTTTCTAAGAAGCTATCCTTCAGTGGATCGATTGAAGAACTTATGTAGCAGCTTCAGGCTGGAGCATTTACGGCAGGCCTCCTTTAGCTCGACGTGTATGATGGCAGGACGTCATGTTCTGAGGACGGTGAGGACAATGAAAAATGGCCTGTGTCTTATGGGGGGGGGGGTAGGACATTTGAGGAATATCGTGTCGTAGAACTCTCATCAACAGCGGCTGTACCTGATTCCTTAATCATGACTGAAATGCCTCACCATAGCAAATAAGAAGCGCTATCATCAATGGACTTTCGTGTTAAAGTTCTCTGCATTATTTATGTAGCCTATCAAAGCGGATGCCCTCCCATATTGATGTTATGGGCATTGAGTTGATTTTTTCTCCATTATTCCTTTTTTTCTTGTCTGTGAAGCTCTGTATTTCAGGCGAAAACGGTACCAGTTTCTCAACTTCCCCAGAGCTTCGTCGAAATCATAGCCACACAGCGGACTTTGCCCCGCCGGTCGTTAGTGCTGTCTCCTTCTGGGCTTATCGCCATAGCTGAATGCCGGCTATTCGTCGATCACTCACGACTGCTCAGCCCTCGCGATCGCAACAGGACTGTGCAGTCGCTGCGTGCGTCACCCGCATCACTCACTTATGTTACGGTCGGTCAGCGGCCTGATGTTTTCTTGCCTTGTGCAGTCTTCGATTCAAGTGCTCGAACAAATGTTGGTGTTCATTCGTCGTTCTCTCAGTGTATCCGGCTCTCTAAGAGCTATTAATCGCCCTCTCTGCCTCGTCGCCTCTATGAATCGTGCCACATCATTACGGTCATGTTCTGTTGGAATTTTGCCAAAACTCACGCTTCAATTTCTTATTTTGTTCTCGCACGCGCGGCTCATTTGCTCCCTAGTCATTCTCAGTTATTTTCGTTTTAATTCTCCATTGCTACTATCGTCTTCACAAGTATTGCTCAGTCATTTCTCCGTTCGTTAGAGTAATAAAGAATTTATGAACATATGTTTAGTTTACGAGGGTAGGCAGCAATTCCATCCAGCTCGAGGCTATGCAAAGCAAAGGTTGATATTGGCTTAAGCTGGCCAGAAGGACCGCTACGGCGATTAGCCCACTGGTGCAGAACATGAAGCATAAATCATCGAGCCCCTATCAACCCTTTTGATGCCATTTGACCTCCGTTCAAAATCGTGAGGGCGTTTTGAATGCGATTTGGCCTATAACATGAACTGCAGGGCCAGCCATGTGGGGGCAACTTCTTTGTTCTCTCAGTCATTTGGTGCCAATTCGCCAACACCGAGAGCATTGGAGTTGCTCTGCTTAGGGGCATGCTATCCAGGATTTGATCCCGGGGCTAAATATGCGCGTAGTGAGAGGCAGGCGCTTGGCAATGCAACCCTTCCATTCGCAAGCCTCCATCGGTTAGAGACTCATCGAGTTTCTACGGAATGAAGCCAAAAGATTGGGGAAAAGTGGAAATTCACACAGCATTAATAATTAGCTGACTGCCTAATTTGTCGATTATTTTGGCAATTTTTGAAGACACCATCGCAAAACGTTGGGTGTTGCTGGAATGATCTGTCACCCTCCGTCAAGTGAACAAAAATTGGAAACAACACTGCATCCAATGATAAAATTTTTTGAGCGGATATGAATCAGGAGGACCGCAGCTGTCGGACGACAAAAAGAACGAGAGGAACGAAATGGGGCAGTTTTTGGTGCCAACCTGCGACGAGGCACTCACTGAAAACTGGTTTAGCAAAAAATAGGGGTGTTGAGTAGTTTGGTCTGCTCTTGTTCAAGAAAAAAATTCTTGGCAAATGAATACAGGTCACCTCCACCTAGGGTCATCCGTCACGTTGGACGAATTTCAAAGATTTTACGACCCCTCCCCCTTCTGAAGAGCCTCGATACGACCCCCCTCCAGGGTCAACCCTTTTTGAAAATTTTTCATGACCCCCTCCGCTACCATGAGACTCAAGAGGCTCCACCAATAACGACCATCACCTTCCACCCTTCTCCCCACCCCATGCCGCCAAACTCACCATCAGAGCTGTTACTATAGTATTTGACTATGAATTTGATTCTGAGACCAGTTGACACAGCCCAACTCCACCCACATTCCTCCGAAATAGCCGTCGACCCGGGGGGGGGGAGGTGGCTCAACCGAATTGCGACCCCCGTTGGTGTAGGATTGACCCTGCCTCCGACCTTGCGTGCGAATACGACCTCCCTTTTCGGTCGGCCGAATACGACCCCTCGTTGACTTTGTCCAACGGTCGGTTGACCCTGCCTCTAGAACAACGTGAACGCTGACTGTAGGGTGAGAAGCACTCCTGCAGGCAGCCTAACATCGTCGACGGAGGTACAGTCAACGTCTGGGGTTTGTGGTGGTATCGCTGTCAGAGCAGCAGTCGACCAATCTAGACTCGGCTTGGGAAAATATGTCAAGCGAAAAATGCTAGGATTCGATTTCATTCGAGAAATGTATTAGAAATTTCAGCGTCGCGAGGCGGGAGGATGGTAGGGGTTTAACCCAATAGCATACGACTACAAGCGCTGCATACTTTTTGATTATCAGATGAACTCACCCAGCTCAAGGCAAGCTCGGGGATAAAATAGGTGGGGAACAGCATTCAGTAATGAAGCTGGAGGTAGGAAGTGGTTTGAAATAAAAAGGGGGTGAAGAAACCCTGGATTCATTACCCGAATGAGAACCTCCCGTTTTAGCGATCGTGTTAGGAAAGAAGGGGGGTGCGTGGACGAGTTTCACAGATCTTGTTGCTCCAGTGCCAATGAATTAAACCGTAATGCAGCAGCTGCCGCAACTGCGTCCGGACTTCCTTCGCAGGTTCACGTATCAACCAACAGCGGTAGGAGAAGCTTGCGGACGGAGTGGACTGACAGGAGCGATCTTCCCGCGCCTTTTGTCGCGCACTTTTCAAGCGTAAAGAGGCGCCCGACGTCTATGCTGTAAGGCCTACGCTAACTATTTTGAGATAGAAACATGTGAGCGTTGCCTGGTTCCGGGGTGTCCCTCCAAGAGCCTTGAACTGAACACACTCGACAATGGAATCGTCCACGTAAAGGACATGATTCTATTTTCACCTGTGAATCACCGGGTTGAACCCATCATCCACAATAAGAATGAAATATGGTAGTCTGGTATGGTAAGCAATCCAAAAAACCCAAGAACTGCTATGCGCTCAAATTCCCGTCGCATATCTGCCACTAATATTGGGGACGAGCAGAGGTCATCCACTTGGGTTCGCGGAGTGCTTTGCACTGGGACTCCTTTTTGGACCTTATGATTTGCCGCTGATGGCAATACATTGGCTCTTCTAACTGGCATCTTAGCCCTTCGAGCGACATTTACCGTTTTATTCACCAAACTTGACGCTGGGGTCTTGACCAGATTGAGTTCCAGTGCGTCGTCGATCCACACCTGGCTTCCCAAGAAGCAGCAACCGGTCATATAGAGGTCGCTTGTCTCCGCCTCACTCACCTTGCGACCGGTCCTCAACGGTGGCTTTTGCGTAGATTTGCGTTTTCTCTATTCTCGAAAACTAATCTGTCTAGCATACTTTTTGCACTGCCAAACAACTGATTTTCATGATATTATATGCTGCAGAAAAAATGGTGTGGATTATTCGAAGGAACGATTCCATTTCTGGTTAGTGCAAGTGTAAATGTGATACGGAAAATCAGAAGTCTCGATTCATTGAGAAGATGTATTTCATTGGAATGTAAACTTAAATTAAATGCTTTCAATTGTTCGCCCGCAGCTCAAACACCTTTCACAGTTACGTAATCATTTTGTACATACAAAAACTCGATCCCAAAGAAGCTCGCACACATCTCAGCACTTGGGAGGCAGTGGCCTTTTTCTCTGTCTATAGCCTCATGTTAATGTGGAAAATAAATTCTGAGCATTTTTCAAATCTCTCTATCCTCCAGAAGCCACTGAGTGCGACCATAGTGCCCTGTGCGAGTCCGTTTGAGACCGATAACTTTAAAGTCATGCACTTTGCAATAAAGCAACATACAACATCAACAGCGAAGATCAAACAAGCCAAAACAGCAGATGTAACATTTGGGGAATAAATACAGGGAAGAAATCAAAGAGCTGAAGGGAGTGGGGAAGGTGTTTGAGTGGCACCAGCGAAAGATTTTTCTTGTATAACGTAAGAATTTAATGCCATTCATAGAATTGATCAGCATCACAGAGGGATTCGCTGTGATTAACTGTAGAGGAATTCATATGTGCATTGAACCAGTAGGTACAGAAAGCACGGATTTTCCTCATGGAAGGCATTGAGGTAGAGTCCGTATTGCCGCGAAAGGCTCCATGATGAGTCCTCACGCTTGTTCTGCCATCCGGCCACCGCGAACGCGTCACGACTTTACCCCGAGACTTCTTGGGCACTCGAAGCGAAGTCCGGAGTCGGCTCAGGTCGTCTTTGAAGAGGTCGCCCGACTGCAGCGCACTTATCAGCTGATCGAAATCGCGTTCGTTCTCGCGTCGGCGACAAGCTGAAACCGTTACCATTAACGCCACAGTTGTAATGCATAATAGCAATTTACCACTTATTCTGGTTCATGTTTTGAGTCTGAATGGTGTTATCCATGTTTATTGGCCACGCTGTGTTGTAAAATGGAAATCTTCGCGTACTTTTCATCTCTAGTAACTACATATATGTCTACCTCCTACGTGTATACTTGCTCGTATTTGTCTACACCAGATTAGTCCCCCGTCAACCGCCGGGACCTTCCTTTCCTGCGCAAGCTTTCTATCCTCCGCTATGGTCCCTTCCTCCTGTGACACCAACACCTCGTGGAAGTGACGCGTATGCAACACAATGGTGTTTCATACAGTAGAAGGGACACAATCATGATATGACGGTAGATTTTTCGCTTCCCTTCCTCATCCTCCCTTCCTCTCTCCACTGCCCTCCAGCTGCCACTGCAGCACCATGTGGAATGAACGGAAGTGTGCTAAGCAGGTGTTTATATAGCCCTAGAGTGTTATCACAACTATCCTGCTACAAAACATTGATATCTCAAATCCTGTAAGCTACCCGATTTGTTAGCGGTTTGTTTATCCCATGAGCTTCCTTCTCACTCACTTCATTTTGCGGACGGACACACATACATACATACATACACACATACATACATACATACATACATACACACACACATACAGACATACAAACCGACACACAAAGTTAGCGCTTTATAAAATAGAAGGATATCCGTTGATACGCGTGGCTATGTTTGCGCCATCTCTTTGTGTGTTTGTTGCGTCACTGAGTGGGTCTTGTTTGGCCCGGGTGTGCGTGTGTTTGTGTGTAATTAGGGAACGGAAACACAGTTGCACACAGGGCAAAAAAAGCGAGATTGCGGAGAAGGAAGTCGGTGATTACAAGAATTCAAGCTGCTCACAAGATGGGAATCAAGGAAGCAGAAGTGCTACAGGCAACTCAATCATGGGCAGCGCACGCATTTCCGTTGCCATCAAAGTCGCGTGAAGGCATTTTGATCGTCGATGCCCATTAGAATGACATAAACTAATGATCGATGCTGGTGTACGACTCAGTGTTTTTACCCTCCCAGGAGAGTTGGGTACCAACTTAGCGAAACCTAGAAGGGTTGATGTCCCGGTGGCCTTAGGTGGGATCGGAACCCGATTTCATCTCCTTGCAGGACGCATCATTTTGCTACGCCGCTTGTCGATAACAGGAAGGCATTGGACTTCCCACAGGAACTTTAGAGGGGACCTAGACATGTATCTACTTAGAGTCTTGAACGCTGATTACAGATATGGACAGTGAAACTGCTACTGTGAACTTTCTAAAAAAGTTATGAAGCCTTCAAAATTTGGCAAAAACGTTACTGAGGCGAGCTTACCTGGTGTGAAGATTCAGTCGCCGTGGGCTCTGCGCCAAAACGAGTCTTCATGTTCGTGATCAGGATATCCATCTGCCCTCATAAAACAGAACTTCAGCACCTATGTTTTCCACACATGTTGCACTTTCATCCAGCTAGCATCATTTGTTTTGCTAGCTTTTAAGGCTCACAACTTTAAAGAAAGCTCTATGTAACAGTTTTAGTATTCATTTTAATCCAGCGTACCAAGACTCTTTCGACCTGTACCGAAGGTCTCCGGTGCAAAGCTTCATGGGAAGTTTAAAACCATTCTCTGGTAAGCCACCCCCGCTTCCTTATAGGTAGTATGTGAGGTGAATTGAACTGATGAGGTATAAGTCAATGTGATAAAAGGAGTCGAGCTAAAATAAGTAGAGGCTTATGGTTAGTGAAAGAAAAGAAATTCTGCAGTTTTTACGAATTTGTTTGTGTGGGCGCATTATCGCCGTTCAATAGCGCCGTTTTTGCAAAATGACTACTACTTTGATCGCTACTCTCATCGCCAGCATATTCATTGAATTCCATTTTATCTATGAATGGCAACTGTACTGTAGACAGGTGACTGTAATGAATGGGCGTTTTGTGGCGGAAAAATAAGACGAGGAAAATGATCAGAGGACTGAAGAAACGAATAGATGTGTGAATATGTGGAATTCGGAGAAAGAAGCCCAGTAGGGCAGACGGAGGGGACGTGGTGATGATAGTTAGTGACGACCAAACCTCTCCAAGAGGGTTGCAAAAATTTTAAAATGGGTAGAACGTGGGCATTGACCCATGCCTAGATCTCATTTAGGGTACCCCACTGGTTTAGGTTATGTGTCCTGTTCACTATTTCTTGCAATATCGCGAGCATAGGGAGAGCGCTGCTGAGAAACACTCATTGCGTTCGATATCCTGAACCCCTCACTACAATGAAAGACTATAAATTAACCCAGAGGATCCATGGATGGCATTAAACGCACCTTTCTTGGCAAAATAGCTCCTGGCGATGGTCTGTCGTTTCACTTGCTCCTTTTGCTCGTTTTCTGTCCACAGCTGTTGTTGGGCGTCACAGAAAGCGGTGAGGAACTTGGCTAAGCAACTAAACATCTCCTCGGGATTGAGCGTGTCGAAGCAGAACTGCGCTGCACATGCCGAGAACTGCAAAGAGTCGCATTAGCAATGATCTCCCGTTGAAGCTCAATGCTGTAAGGCTTACCTTGGCTTTCATTTCGCTGTGCTGTTTCTCCAAAGTGTGGTACTGTTCGCAGGCGGTAGCAACAAACTGCTTGGCTACCGCTTCGAAACGGTCCTGCAGACAAAGAAGAAATAAGAGCACGGAAAACTCACAAACTTCGATGTTTTCTGATACATTTACAAACTTCTGCGAACTGTTTCCCATTGTGAGGATGAGAGAATGAGCTTTTTCGGAATAAGTTGAAACTGTGACCTATACATATTTAGCATATCACTAAGAGTCTAACGAGACGCACTCGTACCTCCTAGGGGTTTGGCCTATTGACTGCCCGATATTCTTACAGTGCTTCTTTACGCGCTGATTTTTTCGAGCTAGCAACCGACTGAAAGTTCTTTTGCACATGTTGAACCGATAGCCACCATCATACCAAAAGGCCATGCTTTGATTGGTAACGCGTTCCATGGGAAAGTTATAGGATACGCACTCACAGCGGAATACCTCATCAAAACGATAATCGAAGGACGCTGCGGCTGGGGGCGGGGCACAGGCCGTGGCGGAGCTCAGAAAGGAATGGCAAGCCCAGTACGCTGCAGCTAGCGCACCTTTGGCCACAAAAACGCAACATTTCGCTTTCCTTGGCCCCTGACTACTGCTTCCAATGGTGCATGTACTTCCACGCTGCACACGCACTTTATCGTAATCTCTCCTAATGTTCTACGGTTAGGCTACGATGTGGGCTAGCTTCTCTCTCTATTTTATCTGATCTTCTGGGCAATGAACAAATGAGGCGTGGCTTGTTTTAGGTGACCTGACCTGAGGAATAGAACAGAACGCACCCCAATTCGCACCCGTTATGCGGTCAAAGCCGACAGCAATTGCATCGCCAGTATGTGAGAAGAGCTAATCTATCCGCACCAGCATGTTTCAATTTTCTCTGGTGTTGCTTATAGGGAATATGGGCAAACATGAAGGTGGCCTGATCACGACAATGACAGCCATTTTTGTCACAGAGACCACTCGACGATAGTTTGGTGCCACGAAATTATTAATGCTTTTCTTTTCACGACCGGCAACAAGTTGCTTGAAAAGTTCACTTAACATTTTTGCCTCCAATTTGAGAGTGGTATTCTTGATCTTATCGGATTACGAGGGCATCCTTTCTGTTTCTTTTTCTGTTCTTATTCCATGGTAAGTTTAAAAGCCATCCGTGGTAAGAATCGGGTCCTTCTTTCGCGCTTAATTATGATGCGTTGTACGGCTTCAGGAGAATGAACTGTAAAGTCGGATGAGGAAGATCAACTGACGAAGAGACGATAGAGAAAGGCGAAAGACACCCGCGTTCATGCTTGTTGGGTGTCGATAGGTTGGAAGTATCTCAAGTGATGGGCTCTTAACCTCCTTTCAATCATATTAGCCGTGAAGATTGTTCAAATAAATTTTGTTTGCGTTCTGTCTAGACCGACCCACAAAGGCTTATTCTCGCGAGCAAAATGCGCTGAGTGCCTAGAAATACGACCACCGTTGCCATAGAAACTTTCTTGTGATATATGTCCAATGAATAGCAAAGCCCAATAGTTCGCCTAGGCTCTGATAATCATAGACTTAGTAGGCTCCATTGTATTATAGTAGGCATAAGTTATGTCAAAAAGGACATTTATCAACCTTCTTCCATTCCTCATCGGTCGGGTCTTGATTGAGCTGCTCCTGATGTGCGCCCTCTTTCATGAATGTCCAGCTCGGAACGAACAGCGGTGATCCCTTGCTCCAAACTGCGAATTTCAGCCAAGAACTTCGTTGCGACTGAAAAATGGGAAAATTGCTAAGGAAGATCCTTTCTTCGTGATGTGTTCAAAGGGATATGGAGAGCTCACTTGTATCTAGCAGCGTCGTAGACAGCTGCAAGTTCTCTTCTCAGCTTCCCGAGGTCAGGCAAACGATTTTCAACTACTTGCAAAACATAATGCAGTAGTGTTCGATCGGAGCGATGAGAGAATTTCACATCGCTCAGTCGGTTCAACGACGTAGGTCCGAATCCTACAACGCAGCAACATTCACAAAGCATGATTTAAAGGAAGATGATGGAGCTCTCACACTGGAAAAGGGTGGGTTGAACACATAGATACTCTGAGAATTTTTCGTAGAAATAAGATCTAAGATACAGAAAAAAATACTAATAAAATAAGATTATAAGGATTTATCGAATTTGTTAAGATATAAAATTTGCTCCCTCTGCAGTAAACTGCACTCCAATCGCTTAGAACGTAATTATAGGTTGTCTTAGCACAGAGGATCTCCCACGATCACTCGAGCCATACTTGCACGTTGCGTCAGGTGCGCGCCTCGCTGTCAAAAATTTTCTTGGCCCCGCAAACACACGTGCGTAATGAGTCATACAGGTCACTAAGAAAAATCAAATTTCACCAAAAGCAGGAAGTTTTCACAAGTGAAAGAAGGAATGAACCATTATTATGGGAAGACCCAGAGCCAGCGTCGAGTGGAGGAGCGAGGAAGAAGAAACCTACGTAAAAGCTCATCTATTGACACATTTCTGCCCGATTCTGCATGTTTCTTCCACCACCACAGCCTACGTCTGAAGGCTAATACGACCCCAGCCATTCAAAAATCATATATACGACCCGTATTTGGAAATTTTTCCACGGATATTTGAACTCTGAAGCGGATCGCGTTGGTTGAATGGGTGTAGTGAGGATAAGCGAGGAAAACATGGGAGTAACCATGCTTCTCAATTCAAATGTGAATAGCTAAGGAGTAGTATAGAACACTGCAAGCAAAACTATATGAAATGACTAGAAGATAAAAAATAAAGCGAAAATATACGACAAGAAAACAGTAAATAAAAAATAAAAATATTATCGTCTAGTGCCAGCCGGGCGACTAAAGGGGATGGAAGGTTCGGTTGCCAGAGGCGAGATTTGATTTGGATGGTTCCTGATCGTAAACATGAAAGGCGGCAATGCTTCCCATTACTCCAACTCCTCCTTCGCTAAACTTTTTTTTGGCACCAAAAGTACAAAAAACTTATATGGATGCTTTTTGTTTCTTAGGGCTAAGCTGCAGTGATTGTGAAGTTATCGAGCACCACGTGGTGCACACGGCAGAAACCGGTTTCCCTCCCTATTTTATGAGTCCGAGGTCGGATAATTGTTGTGAGCAATGACTCCTTCGCACTTTAACGAAAAAAGGCGGTCATATCAATGTTATACGACGAGGTCACGTGGTTCTTCCTCCCATTCCAATATTCCGAAAATCTATGTGATGTCAAGAAAATAATTGAAGATAATCGAACCGAACGCGTTCCCATTCCTCTTGCCATAGTTGAGATGGTTTCCGAGCGCCAGCACCAACGCCAACAGCTGTTTGAACTTCTTGCTGGACGATATCGCCGAAGATGCCTTCGTGACACCTGAAAGAGAATTTTTCAGGTAATGCAGTCGCAGTTCGGCTTGCTTTGTTTTGAGATTCCCGCCACTTTATGGAGAATGTTGGGTTCTTCATAGCCTCGATCCCATGCCAGCCAGCGCAGATAATCAAATACAGGCTTTCAGGTCGGCACTTGCGGCCTTCGGACACTTCTTTCAATCTACTTACGGTATCTAAAGCACGTACCTAGAGGTTGCGGTGGTCAGGACGACTGCAATCCCCCCCCCCCCAGCCGATTCGGAGCACGCCCACTTCAGCTCCCCGTCTAACGGCTTTCCAAGGGGTTTTTGTTCAGTTACAATTCTTGCGTTCTTGACCAGGGGCTGAACAGCTCCGAAAAGGGAATCGGGCGAGGGGATTGAGCCGTTCCGACCATGACCATCCGCTGGACTGTATGCTTCAAGATATTGGGAAGACTGCTCTAATTCAGCTGAAGAACGGGCATAGCTAATTGCATAAGAAACTTTAAACTATATCTGTTCTCCCGTTCTGGTGAGGGATGCAAGAAGGCAGTAACATAGCGAGGCGGGAATACAATTAAGAAAGGACCTTCAACGCACCCAAGTCCTGGAGAAAAGCGAGAGTTAGATGGTAGAAAAAGTAGTGGGAAATACAGAAAAGTTTCTTCTATTTGCAGTCACGTCAATGCGAACCATTAATAGAACATTTTTGTTTCAAGACCAATCATGGCGATAGCTTTGCTGAATCAAAGCGCTATTGCATTGACATGGCCTTTCTGAAACAGTCATCCTAAATGGTCAATAGTGTCGAGTGCCGCGCACACTTTAAAATTGTTCGAGAGAATTCAGAAAATAGCGAACTGAAAAAATATGTTAGCACTGCCGTTTGCCTTAAAGGCACGGGTCGAGATCGAATTGGTTAGTTCTTTTAATCAAAATCCAAAAAGAATGCAATGGGGAACAGGGGCGAGAAAGAGCAAAAAGCGCCATAGAACACAACATCAAAATTCCCTCCTGAAATTGGCTGTGGCATGGAGGAGAGACAGCTCCGCCAAAGGAGGGAAAACGCGAGTGAGCATGCTGTACGCGAGAGAGCGCAGACGTTAACAGTTCTAAGGCCGTGTCTTGTGTCCTGTCGTGCTGTCATCCTCATCAATCGCAGCGCCACGCAGCTGCGATTGATGAGGATGACAGCACGACAGGACACAAGACACGGCCTACAAACTGTTGCCTCGCACTTTCGAGCCGCTACAGTGTCGCGCCCCTTGCGTTTGGGGCTGCGCTTCCTCACTCTACTAGGGGTCCCAATTCTTGGTCCAGTCACCAAATGTCGTGGCTTAAAAATGCTTGGAAACCTTGATTTTTCACTTGCAATGTGGGGACTGCATTTTTTGAAGTTTTGAAGATGGCGAGTGAGCAGCGACTAAGATCGTGAAAAACCAAGATTGACGAGCACTGAAGTTCCCCTAACTACACACATTACTGCAAGGATTGAGTCTTTCAATTGCAAAGTGTTCGTGCCCCAAAGAACCTAAAGTTTTTCGCGAGGAATTGGCGGTTTCTCCCTTTTCAAACTCACTCTGAATGTGTGGTGTGAGACAGTCGAATCTCTCCTGGAACGTTCGGATAATGTAGAGAGAGCGAAGACGTGGCTCAAAACGCGGGATCCTGAACGACCAAGACCTCGAACTCGCATACCTATGTTAAAATTTGAAAAGCACTCACTGAGCCATTTCGTAGAGGTAGCGATCGGCCAAGGCGAGAACCGACGGCGAACTGTGACGATTGACAGCGCTTCGCAGCAGAGTCACCTCTTCCTTACTCGGAACAAATTTGAGCATCTAAAAATAGCGGATTCTCATTTTTCTTGGGCGAAAAAGGTGTGATTCATTTGAACTGTATTACACCTAACTCCATAGAGGTAGTTGCTATACGATACGTCGCGAAGTAACTCTAGAGTAAACAAACATATAAACAGTGAACAAAACATATAAAGAAAGCGCACTTGTTCGAGCATATCCTTGGGAAGTTTCCCTTTGTCATCCATCGCCAAGAGTGCCGTTCGAATTTCTCTGTGGGAAAGCTTCAGCTTAGAGAGCATAATCGTGCAGTTCTGATAACGCCTCGGATCGATCACCGAAACCTGAATACATCGAATTAGTGATTTCTTTTGTCGAAAAACGGCAATAGTACGAATTTCACCTGCGTATCCCTAGTTCTCCTTGATATCGTGCTGTAGAAGTCAGTATCCTCTTCCTTTTGGGAGCTCGATGCGAATGTCGAAGCCACATCTTCCAAGTCCAACTAAATATGCAAAAACTGATTTAAATTCCGGAAAAAGTGAAATAGAAAGGTTTGCTCATCACTGAGAAATCAAATGCATGTCGAAGTGTGTAAGATGAAAGCACACTCTTGGATTAGCCTGGTATAGCTATTTCGCGCCAAAGATAAAAGATGGCCGAAATATCAACAGACAAAAAGAAAAGCCAAAGGACAACGCCGAAGAGCCGGGAAAAGTCCGTTTCCTGAGCGATTCAAATTACTGAAATAACAGCAGAAAAGCTACAGTGACTCACAACAGAGAGAACAGAACTGTGAAAAAAAACATGCCAGGACACACAAAATCAAGAGAGATTGATCAAGAAATTGGGCGAACCCCGCTGGACGCTCCACGTCCTCAAGTAAAGAGACATACCTGAGCACATGGACAACAAGACAGCGACGAAAATACCCAATTAAAAATGCGCGGCCGATCTTCAGTGGACTCAGAGGCCCCTGGATGCCTCGCTTCAGATCGGCAAAACTCTAGCCGCGTCAATTCGCTATCGCATCAGTTCGACACGAATCATTCCCCCTGCTCGCCACTCGGATTTCCCTGTCATCGCTTTGCGCACAAGCCTATTACCCTTCGCGAGTGATCAGTTTCGCGCCTCAGTATGACATTAGAATACACCGACAAATACAAAGCAGAAATAAGGGATTAACTAGGATCTGATATTGATAAACAAGACGAGTTAACTCGCGTTCGATCTCGCACGACTCTATTTAAAGAAGTAGCAGTTAAATAAGATCGTTTTTGGCAAATTCCCTTCGCTTCCACATCCCTTTACAACACTACTATAGAAGACAAAATGCTATTCTATTTAGAACCAAGACATCATGACAGCTCAAATGAAGGAACAACCCCCCACAGTAAGACCAAATCCAATGATCGACAGGAACTCTGTACGCAACGCCACACTATACAAGTCAAAGAACGCCAAGACAAGTCTTTACTGTAAGTGTTGACCGCATCAGAAACTATAAACCATCTATGAAAAAAAAGATGTCGAATGATAAAAACATCCATATTAATAATGTGGGCGGATGAGAATAAGTTGCTCGACCGCGCCCAATGCATTGGCGGCACAGAGTGGCGGCTTGCACGTTGCGTTGCAGATCGCTGACTTTTCTCGGTGAGTCTAAGCCGCGCAGATTCAAGTCGATTCACCGCCTCATTAGCGCAAACCTATGACATCGACCTTAAAGCCTTACCTGCGCAAAAAAGTGTTTTGACCACGCGCACCATCGCCAATTCCCAACAAATTCTGGCTCACCTTGTACAACACAATAGATTGTGTAGACACCAGAAGCAATTCCTGCCTTCCTACCTGCTTATACATCTTCTCATCTTCAATGAACTCCCAAGCTGTTCCTTTGACCTTGGACTCTGTAAGCTTTATCCAGTTGAACGACTTCAATGGTCCCGATGGTTTCGGCACTCGTTTTTGAGTCTGAAATTCACAAATGTAGGTCAAGGAAAGAGGCATTTTGACAACGCTTTCGGAGTAAGTTTTTGACGTAAAGTAGCCGATTATGTTATCGAAATTTACTTTATGAGTCAGCACAACCCAATCAAGAGATGGCTGACTAAAAATCTGAACCATTGGAGGTAAAGGTGATCGAATGCCGGATGACCCCGCACCTCATCATCTTGATCACCCTAATTACAAGGCGTGGAGGAAGTGTGGGCTGTCGCCGGCGGCAATAAGTGGCAATGATAACGAGGACCAGATGAAGTGATCGAATAAATAGTCGAAAAAATCCGAATAGAATCTCTATATATTACCTCCTAACCAGACAACCACTGGAAAGACGCAAACCTGCTGAGATGCATCTCTTACCGATCTTGAGATCACTATGCGTTGTCGACCACATGGCTCGCACTCGCTCCTGGCCACTGCCTCTTTCATGCGCATACCATACGCTCTCCCAAACGCTTCATACACAGTCGTGTCAATTCTGGGTCAAAAAACAATGGACCCATTACGAATCTTTCCTGGCGATGAACAAACCTCGTCAGTATTTCGTCCATGTCAATGGTGGAGCAAATGCCTCCTCGACGTCACTCATTCCTTGAACGGTTGCTTGAAGAGTAAGATGTTGAAGGATTAAATCGAAGAGGCGCCACAAGCGGGAGGTGCTTCTCGTCCGATGGTACCTGACGCATGAAGGACCGATTGCTAGCATGAAAAATATCTGCGGCTTTTGATGAAAAAAATTTGCGCCAGATGAATATGGACCTAAACTTTTACATCTCTTTATCGAGTCAAGAGCTTTCACATAAGACCGGAGAATGCACATGATCACCACGAATCACACCCGCTTGAAATATGTAATCAAGCAATCGGAAATATTGCCCAAGAAATTTTAAGGGAATGGGCTGAGGGATGACCTTACAATTGCAAAGAATGCCAATGACTGACCACCTGATAATTTGTTTCCCTTATCAATTGGCCTATGTTGTGAATTTCCGGGCCACGTGTAAAAACCCTGACTTAATTGCTGGCCCTGTATTGCATAGCACATAACTCAACTGAAAGACCCTTCAGATTCGAATTAAAGGCGTTTTAATAGTCTTAGAAGGACGACCAACGCTGCGCAGTCATTCCTCTCAACATTCCTTTGACTGGTTGTGGTAGATTACACATATAGGAAGGAATCCTCCTATCACTAAGAACTTGTAATTCAGATAAAAAAAAAAGCACCACCATCACGATCGAATTACTTTTTGCGTCTGCGCAATCAATCCGTCCTTCCACATTGTTTTTTTTTTCGCACCATACCCATTTACAAGGGAAGGATGACAGAAAAATTTGCAGGCATCACCAATCTAGCCACGCAAGGATCCTCTTTTCAGACCAACACGCCATGTTGTTAACATATGCCAGAGCATATTTCTGTATAGTAGCCCGCTTCAAGTGATCCTTGCTTGTCAACGTCTCCCTTCCTTTGGAGTCCCGGCACGGCCGCTTACCCTTGGCTCAAGTCCACGGCTTCTCATCAGAATGACCCTGTGCCTCCTACGACGGCCATCCAATCGGCAGCGTTTCCCCCCATTCACCTGACAGGGCAGGTTCTGCATACCGCCTGACATCCTCTGTTCTAAACCTTGTCCAAACCATGCGAGCCAAACTGGCAGCCACTGATGGAATTATCACGGCAAAATACATACCTAGATGTCCCCCTCATAGCGCGCGCATATGACAGCGCAAACCTTGTATTCTGACATCAGAAAATGAAGCCATACGCGTTGCCATCCGTAAAACACAAGTAGACCCTTAAATAAAGCCTACATGGAATCGCCTACCTTGGTTGGTTTTTTGGGTGTTGTGTGTGTGTTATGTTGTGTGGTCGTTGTGGTGGTGGTATTGGTTGGTGTGTTTTTGTCTGTGGGGTGAATTCATTATTTGTCTCAACTCGTTCGAACAAATTTCGATTGAAGTGTCTGAGAAAAAAAATACGTTCCTGACGCCATACATTGACACGTTGAGCTCGAACCTTGCACCTTCCCGTACCCGATGTGGTTCCGTTCAGAGCCGCTATGAAGATTTCGATAGATTCGAATATGCTCATCAATTTTTAATAAAAGATTTGTTTAGGTTTGGCAAACTTCGATTGATTCATTTCTGAGTGTGGAGGGAGAAAGTCATTTTTGTCTCCCTCCTTGTAGTAGCTTGTAGGTCTAGCTGTATAAAAGGTTCTTTATGTCTTCTCAAACAAGCCTGACACCATTCACGTGGCTCTAGGGAAAGGATCTGTGTGGCTCAGACATGGCTTAGACGATGAGGTTCGGGATTCGACCCGTAATTTTCGCGTCACCACTTGCTACTTCACCTGCGCTACCACCCGTGTGCTTTGGAGGAAAAGAAGAGATAGGAAGTCTTACCATAAACAAATGCTGCAGAAGGGACATGAAGTGGGGAAGTGCTGGCGAACTTCTTAATTTCGAATGGAGGGCTTCGGCAATATCACTAGCGCTCTCGAAGTTCACTGGTGACGAGGCACCCGAGTCTTCGGAGTTACCTCTGAAAAGAAATTTTCATATGCTGTGTTTTACTAAAACTTGATTGAATGCGATGGTATGGGAAAAAAGTTACCTACCCGGAGAGCACGATCTCGTCCTCTTTTCGCATCATCTCGAAGAGGTCCAGGTGATCTTGGAGACGATTTGAGGCCTGCGGACGTATCAGCGTCGCCGCGCTAGCCATGCCGAGCATGAGAAACTCGCAACGCAGATGCACTCGGAACTCAAGCGACGACTGAAAGCGAAAAGATAGTTCTACAGTCAGAGAATTCTGTCGCAGGCATTCATGTCAGTTGCAAAATGGGATGCGCGGCGCTACTAAACAAACAAAACACTTGGCTGAAAAATGCTGATAGAGCGGCTCGTCCAAAGTTATTGGGTCACCACCAGAAGGCCATCTTACCCTCCAAGGTGAAAGAGGTTGAAATGGCAGTGTAAGAGGCGTGACATATCTGCCATTTCAGCGAAATCGATTGGCCATGAGGACAGAAAATGTGATTGGAACGACTTTTTCGGAGTAAAGCTGATCGCTATCGGAGGTATGTCATCATTTGCTTTCACAAAGCAAGAAGGTCGTACAAGTTCAGTGAGAGGAAAAAATTTCAAGTAATCTCAAATGGGTTCCGGGACAGGTACATTTCGAAGGCAAGTTTCAACTAGGAGTGCGCAGTCTAGCGTTTCGGCTAATCAGAAAAAATCTTTGAGACCACAAAGGTGCGCCTTCGCGGGCGTGCGACACCAACGCCGGGAAATAGCATGAAGATCTTCTGAATGGAACAATTTTTGAGCAATGCCCAAAAAATGCGCATCAGATCTTGAAGGGGCTAAGTTATAAGGCCGCTGTTTTGTCGAACTTGGGCAAGGCTAGCCAAATTGGTGATGAACGCCATGTTAAACCCTCACTAAGCGGTAAACGAGGGATACTAAGACTGTTCGATGTTTGCCCTTTCTTGAAGAGGTGATTAAAATAGTCCGTCGTATAACTTCGTATAATGTATGCTATTGAAATGGTCCTGAAACAAGTCATGGACGTAATGGGCAAAATAATAGTACCATGTGACGACCTAAAAGACGCCGGGAAAAGAGGATTAGTGCAGTGATAGTCCGACGACACTACCTTCTTGCCATATACCACTGCTCTTATTGCTTAGACAAACGAAGAAAGCGAACCTCCGGCTAAAGGCGCGCAGCCTTCTTTGAAGCGGTTAACAGGGACCGCTTCTTCTGCCAAAAACTACGGCGCATTTCAATACCCCACTTTCCCTCCTCCCGTCATAACCACTTCTGCTCAAACGGCCACTGGAACACGAAAGCGAGGTGTGACATTGGAATCGCCTCCCGAGGATTTCGTCGTCTGTTCGCTCGGCACCTTCTCAAGCCACATCGCTCAATCATCTTCGCAAGGATAATTTCTTTTTCTTTCGAATCTATTAAATCGGAACATAATATCGTAGCGTATCCTATCTCGAGCTTATAAATCCAATCAATACAAGTACCACTCGAAAAACTGCATATATCATTTCAATAATCCTCTTCCGCTCTACAACGTTTTGCTTATCGTTTCCTTCAATCATAAATGGGCGCTATCGAAATATTCGGGAACGATTCGCAATATAAAAAGGATAAAGGATAAAGCATTTGCCGTTGATCAATCCCTTTTGGGATGCGGCACGCATTCTACTTCCATTTGTACATTCGTAGTGGCGTTTGAATGCGATGTGGCCTATACAATGACTTGCGGGGGCCAGCCGATGTTCAAGTCAGTGTTTTTATCCTCCCAGACAAGTCTGGTACCAATTAACCGACCCCGGAGGGATGGAAGGCTTGGTTGGCCCGGGCGACTCACGACCCAGGATTTGATCCCCGGACCGCTCGCGTGGTAAGCGTGCCACTTGCCACTACACCACTTCCGCCCATCCTGTAGGACTGAGTCAAAACAGGGGCAGGAGCTCTAGTGAAAATGAAAGTGGCTCACGTACTTTGGAGACTCTCATCTTCGCCTAGGTTTGCTCCGTTTTTAATAAACAATGCATGTTCAACGCGGTTTTTGAATGCATTGCCACCATGATGGTCCAGTATCTTGCGATAGCGCACATAAATGTACACAGATATATGTGCTTAGAAGCTGGAATTCAAAGGTGGCAGAAATCGGCGTCTCGACAGCTGCTGTTCTTTGATTTGTAAACAGAAGTTATACGATGCCGAAACAGTGCTTTTTCAGAATCCATCAATCTCATCGAAACCTTTTCGGCTCAATTTTCAACCATATTTACGTTGTACAAATTGAGAATAGTGAGGATTTCGAAGAAGGTCCAATATTTTTTAATTTTAAATCTAGTGATTTCCTGCGAAATGGAGTCAAAGTCGTGAATAGTGGCGAAGAGAACATCACTAGTTTCATGTTTTCATCTTTCAATGTGAGCGCTTACCGAATTCAAGCCCCTATTGTATTCCAACCCAATATATCTATTCTGAGGTTTTTTTTATCGCATGTCAATTGTTGACTTTCGCTAGGACTGGAAGTGGAGCGATGTGCTTTCGAGAGCATGTTCTACGACGGCAGAATGTGGGCGATTTTGTTCAAGAATTAGCAATCTGTGGTTCGCTACTGAGGTAACACTTGAAGGACTGCCAGAAACGATCTCAATAAGGCTGCTTGTAACTAGTATTGAACATCGACCAAGCTTACGGAAAAACCAGCGGCCGGACGAGTAACAGAGCGATGACGGGATGATAGAAGATGGAGACTAGAGAGAGGAGCGACGCCACGACCATTAAAAAGTAAAGAGGCGATCGCCAGGCGAGCGGGATAGGGGACGGGGAAATGCCTTTACCGTTTCCAGCTTTGACTGAAGTCCGCGTTTTCTCGTATTTCTCACTTACAGAGGGATTTTTTTACCATTGTTCATTTGTTGAAGTGCTTTCTGTCAGCTGCTCTTCATTTATCACTTTTTTATGCTGGGTGCAGTCCAAATGTGTAGGCTCACAATCTTGGACAATAGTTGTAGGTTGGTGGTGATAGCTTCGAACTCCAGCCGTCTTGAGGAGCGTATGCTCGCAAAAGCTAATTCAGATGTATGGAATTCTTATTTGAATCTTGCGCTTAGAAGTTTTCAAAGCGAATGTGGGTTACGGGGTAGATGGCAGTCAGTTCTGATTATAGTATGCCAATGAAAATGAGAATGCCGCTCTTCTCTTTTTTATTGCCATTCTCTTACTCCCGGTCCATCTGGATGATCGCCTTTTTTCACTCTTTTTTCTTCTTCTCCTTCTTCTTCTCCTTAGCGTTAGTCCCGCGCAGTCGCAGGGTCCGCTGTCTTTGTCAGTCGTCGCCACTTCGCT
>MU890932.1:0-10654 GCA_036418205.1 Ostertagia ostertagi
GTAAGCCACCCATCAAATAGTAAACTTATGTAAATTAAGACAAAATGTATGTAAAATTTATTGTAGGTTTGTCAAAAATCCAGCCGTCCAGGTCCTGGGAAGATATGTTATTCCACATTGCTGAGAGTATATATGGGTATATTAAGATTGCTAGAAACATTCCAAAAACAAAAGAAATAGTCGTGCGCCACCATGTGGCGCACGCCGTCCGTTATGGGTTAAAAACTAGTATACTTTACTATTATACTGCATGAGTTTAGTACTCGTAAGCGTAAGTTGAAGAACTAGCAAATACTCTTTCTGATTTGTTGTTCGTCTTCCGAAGAAAGCCATAGCCGGTCGGATATAGCCGCCATTCCCATCTGAGCTTTTGAATCAGGCCACAAGGTAAACACACACTTTTAAAAACAACTACATTTTTCACGCGACGTCCTCATGCAGCGTAGGGTTCTGCGTAGCGGCCCTCGTCATTGGGAAAAGGGGAGAGGGCGGAAGGTGACTGTAATTAGAAATTTCCCAGGACGCCTCGTTTGACCAGGCTCGTTGTCCCCTTTCCATTCACCATGATCACAGCCCTTAATCCGTTCATTGGCCGTAGCATTAGCAAAGGCTAAACAGTTCTTGTCTAGAGCCCACTTTAAAAATGCGGTTTGATATCGACCTATCTGATGCAAGAAAGCGCACCACCAGGACTTCGCATGTGCGCCTTCCATGAAAGAACTTTGAGGTCGAGAGTCCACTCCTTGAAACGATCCAGCGCTTTAAACGCCTAAAAAAGCCAACGACTCATAAAAGCTTAACGACGTTCAATGACAAAAACAGTCAAAGCCGCGATAACGAAGCTGACCATAAGTCTTCACACGTTCTTATCACAAACAAAAACAACAACAAAAGATTATTCAACAAACGTTCTCGAACAGTCCTCTCTGCGGCCGTGCCATTACCCCAGCCTGCGCTGAGCATTCGGTTTCGAGCTCAACGTGGACTCATGTAGCACAGGCAATCCTTTTTACTCGTGTTTAAGCCCCATAGTGAAATAAAATGTTGCACACAGATATGCACAACAGATGCACAACAGATGCGCGCGCTTCCAGACTCCTCATTTATCGTCCAATTGATCCAAAAAAATCAAATACGTGAGCCTGTAAAAATGCGGAAAATTTCCGCTCAACCTTTTACCTCTACAAAGTCAAGCTCGGTTGAAATTCAGCAAAATATTTATAATAGCTCGAAAGGTAAAGGCGGTGTGTGTAAAGGAAGTGCTAATCAAGAACGTTGAGCATAGTTCCAAACCGCATCGCCAACGAATTCCATCGTTCAAGATGAGAGGGATCGCCTTATATGACTTTACACAAAATGGACTCGGAAGGTAAAGGGCACGTTGGTGGCCGAATAACACTTTTAGAGCTGTGTGAAACTCAGCAGCGTTTCCAGGTGTAGCATCGGAAATTGGTACCGAGTAAGGTGGATCAAAGGCTTTCTACGAGTTCGACAATACATAACATGGCGTAGTTGGGGAGATTATTGTGGCCGCTTCTTTCGCGCAGCCACAATGGACTTTTCTTTTGGCAACGCGAGACTAGCAATTAATCTTTTGGCATCGTTGACAATCGGCTGAGTGTTGCGGCCGCATTTTGAGGAGCCAAATCAAAATGTTCCATGGTGGAGGTCACATCATGGGGGTTATTGCGTGACCAGTCGAGGCCTGATTCACAGCAGCTATTGAAAATTGCGATAGCAATTACAGCAAAGGAGTATTTCAAAGTTGGACGATGTATCAGAAAGCTCAACAATGAGCCCAACCTCAGTCGAAAGCAAGGGACTGTATCCTCCCATTCAGCAGTGCGCGATCACGCCTCGAACAACTGACGTTCTAAAACGAACGAGTTGGGATACGAAGCCCTGCCTACTCATCATAGTTGAAGGCCCTCTTCCCCGAAGACTACTTCTTAGTGAGCTCTAACAACTTCTTGAAGTAGAAGTGCTTTAGTAGACAAGCGAGATGAATTTACAACGATTCATCGGTCCAGATCTTTCGAGCTTCATGCAGGAGCAACTAAACACGCGAGCTGAAAAAATGTGTACACTGTACTGGCTCACATATCACATGATAAAGTAGCGAGGGAATGACGGTTTCAAACAGGGTCAATGACGTTTAATTTCTGGAACCAATAATACCAGGTGTGCAAAACTGAAAGACGAAGCAATTTCCTATGACATCTCTTGGAAAGTAACTAGCTCGAATGATTGGCCCACAAGAAGGTATTACCTTACAGCTATCAGGTGTTACTGCGCCAAACAGTTGAAAATTAGGGAGTGCTCCCCTTGATTAGACAGTAATGATGGTGAAACTACCAATCCACGCGGGAAGCTTTGAGGTAGAAATGGTTTGATAGGGCTTAATGCTTAAACCTGAAGTGCATGCCAGCTTCGGGTACCCCCCAGGAGGCCCATCGCGCGGCAAAGAAGGCAAAGTCAGCGGACGAGTCGCGCGCGTACTATAGGGATTCGCGTCAAGTTGAATAGAATGTCCCACTGCACGTCCTACATCGCACACACGCGCTGCAACTCGTCCGCCGACCCGGCCTTCTTGCCGCGCGACGAGCCTCCTGGGGGGTACCCCCTGCTTACTGCACCCATCCCGGGTTACAAATTCGTAAGGATTTTTTTCTGTGAAACGAGGTCCTTACGATCGAAACACTGTGATTGACAGTGGATGTAAGTGTGCTGCAATAGCTCTCCTAAATGATCTTACAAGTGCTTGAGGATTTGAGTGGGGGAAGCGGGCAGGCCAACGATCGCGAATATCCTCATCGTTCGAACATGCCATCTGGGGCTGTTCGACTGGCCATGTCCCCATAACGAACGAATAGGGTCGAGTTTGCAGGATACAGGACACAGATAAGTTGAGGGGAAGGAACAATGTCACGAAATGTAGAGATGAAACTCTGCAATTTGATGCCCTCTCCACACGATCGACCTTGAACTACTAAAACGAGTCATGTCCGACACCGCGTTGGGCATGCATTACGTCCTGGCCTTCTTTTCGTTCTTTAATTTTCAAGTAAAGCACCACACAATAACAATTACAGATCGCGTCGTGAATTAGAAGAAACAATCCTCCTAATTGCGGGTTCACTCTCAATGCCTCAGTACCTAGCAAATGCTGTCGTCGATGCGCGGGTTTTAACGGTATGCCAAATACAATCGTCGGGCAGAAACACCGTCCCACTGTTAGGCTGACATTAGTACTTCAAATCCTGAGAAGTTTTCGCAACTGTAGACCGGCAACAGACGTGGATCCATTCTTGCCTATTGGAAAACGTAGCGATCACCTGTTACTGCGGTTGATCGTGAATCACCACCTCCTCATCTTCGGGCCGCAGTTGCTGTGGTTCATATGGCTCTGCATGTACGGGAAGCAGTGCTGTGAACAAATTTCTGCGCTCTCACATTTGTTCCCATATCCCACGTCTGTAGCCTTAGCCTTTATCGCGCACTCCAAAGTGGGTGACCATAACATTCTGAACTAATGATACGTCCAGGCTCAGATAGAACTCGTCCTTATCACTTTCGGGGCATCCGGCTTGCGGTGCGTACACGGAGAGTATGGTCCAGTACCCCTCCTTCGTGTCTATCCTCACAGCCATGATCCGATCGCTGATCCTGTTCACAGCGGAGACATAGTCCTTGAGCGACTCCGCTACCGCTATGGCCACACCGTTCCGCTTGGTGTCTTCTCCATTGTAGTAGAGTTTGACACCTTCCCCGATTTCCCTGGCCTTAGCACCTTTCCATCGCGTCTCCTGAAGGCATAGGACTTGGATATTCCTGCGCGTCATCAGATCAGCAACCTCTCGGGACTTCCCAGTTAGCGATCCTACGTTCAGAGTCCCAATTCGAACTAGCTTCTTTGGCCGAGGCCGTTCACTCCTCGGTAGCCCTCGCATACTGACCACAGAACTCGGGCGGGGGTTCTGCGCGCCACTTCCGGGTGACGTCCTAGCTTTATCACTGATTCTTTTTCGACTTTAGACATGTTTGGTGTGACTGGGGTGTTCATCAGCCGGCCTGTCAACCTGGGCCTGACGCTGGTACTAGAACCATTTTTGCAATTTTTGCAAGGCATGGTTTACAGCCTCGGCAGGGATCGAACTCGCGGTTTTTCGGAGGTGCAGACATGAGTCTAACCTCTTAACCACTCGGCTATCCCTGCTCGATACTGTTGGCAACTATACCCACAGAATAAGATGCTGCACACGAGCTCATCAGGGGCTGCTGCCTTAAAGGTTTCGAAGGAACAGGAAAAGTCCACCTCGAGTTACCTCTGAACAGCAGCCGTGAGATGTGGCAAGCGCTCGCTTTCGGTGCTGCGGTATGATACTGAGAAAATGCAAAGTGGGAAGTACTTGTCTGAGAAGAGCACGAATTGTGGACAAATGTGTGCGATCAAGCAAACTCGCTTAAGATGCAGAGAGAAGCTCGACAACAATCTCGCACAAATCCTGTGCTTCACCTACTTGTGCTGCTGCTCAATTTTCGCACTATCTAATATTTCCAAACTGCACGATGACAGGGTTAAGGGTAGCGAACTAAAGGCCGTTGATAAAAACGGAAGCTGAGGACCCAGCTCCGAAGATACGTCAAAATAAGTTTTGCAATTCAACCCTGGACCTATCGGGTGCTACTCTATAGTCTGCATCATAGGAGTGGTTATAAAAAAAATTATAGTCCAGAAATTGTTTTGATTCTTAAGTGCCTGTTTTAGCGCAGTTCGCCTTGCAATTTCATAAAATGCGTGGTGTGAACAAAACTTTTGCCCCAAACGGGGCTCGAACCCACACTTTTGCTGCACCGTGCAAGTGCGCTACCACTTACCCTACCGAGGCACCACATCATTCCAACTCAGCTTTTCATGGTGCACTTACCATGGCTTGTCAGCACTCACACGTATAAGGTGTTGAGGTAAGTACACCATGAAAAGCAGAAACAGCTTGAGTTGTATAACGAAATGGCCTACTCGCTAGGCGTAACGGGTAAGCGCTCTCGCGGAAGCTAAAAGGTGCGGGGTTCCGATTAGCGTCTGCGGAGCAAACGTGCTAGTGCCATGAGTTAGGAGAAAATCCTAGAATCAGACTAGTTTACTTTGGCCAACTTCTTAACTTCGACCGCCCTTGAGAAAATTCAGGTGATTTGATAACTTATCAGCTTTTTTTATCATTTTATGTAGCTATTCCAGAAATCATAACGAAGTTGATTGTTTGCTAAACGATCTTGAGACTGTCTGAAACAGATTAGCCGGCAGAATTCACATTTTGACAGCCGTTTTATGAGGTTCCAAAAGAGAACACTCTATCAAAAACGAAAAGAAAACACTAGGACTAGAAAGCAGAGCATCAATTCAAAGTAAATAGACGCTTTAGCAAAAAATCAGAATCAATGAGACGAAAGCATGGCATTCATAAACAGGGCCGAAATGTGCTAAGAGTCTTCGTACTTTGGTAGATATCCTGCTCATTTCTCTGGCTCCCTCCTTATCGAATTTATCGCTGCTCTCGGGGGTCACCTGACCCTTGGGGATATAAAGCGGTATGAACGCAAAGTTGTCCGAAGTTGTCCGAAGCGATGGTAAGTTAGTTCTTCGCCCTTTCACCAATCGGCCATATGGGTCCGAAACGGTTGTCGTTGTAGAAACTCTTCGTGCTTCTACTTGTCGTCCATCTCTCGCTATCAGCTCTCGCACCAAGCGATTCCCGCAGAAAATCCTGCTTCTGATTCACTAACTCTCACTTGCAGATGCACTTCGAGCTAAGGAAATCCCATTGGAAGCGCAGAGGCTTACCGGTGCACCACTGGTAGAATATCTCAAGAGTAACCAGGAACTCTTCGAGGTAGTCCACAAACCAAGAAATTTCGGGTGCCGGACAGGAGACCCATCGCGCGACGAGAAGACAGAGACGCAAACGGTCTAGCGGACGAGTCGCAGCGTTGTCTTTTACGACTGGAACGTACATGCTACAGTGCAATCAATTTAACTTGACGCTAGCTAAATCGCTGCAGTACGCGCTGCAACTCGTCCGCCGACCCATCTGCGTCTCTGCCTTTTCGCCGCGCGACAGGTCTCTTGTACAAATATCACATGAGTATTCAAAATGCCCACTTTTAGGTTGATCCAACGCCTGATGAAAGATACAAGCATATGGTTATGGATCTGAAATACAGCAAACAACCGAAAAAAGCCAAGCTACGCGGTAACTTCGAGAACGACAACGGCGGTGACATTCCAGTATAGTCAGTCATTCCACTATATGCATGGGTTAAGAAAGCGCTATAACAGATGGCTGCTATGAACTGGGTGGATGGGTCATTTCCAGTGCTAATTCATCCGGTGAAACGTGTTGCCAGCTGCCAAATCTTCTTCAACTAGTGACTATATCAATTATGAAATTTTGAGTCAAGGTTTCGGTTATGTCTGCCCTTGGATGGACTGCACCGTAGGAAGAGGAAGACCCAAAATAGCTCTCGGCAGGTCGAATTCAGTCACAAGAAGGGTTGAAAACACATCCAAACGGCTCCGTGACTTTCTTCACACATTGGGGCATGGCCGTGGCGGGCGCGGCCAAGTCAGTTTGCTCCCGCTGAACGGGTTAACTTAAAGATCCACTTAAGGTGCCCGTGAACTGGGGTAGCTGGAAGGGTCCACGCGATGACGCAGCGCTCTGTTCGTGTTTTCCTCCAAGGCTTAGTCCGTGTTGCCGTCATATTTCGAAACGGTTTACGGACTACTTGATTTTTTCAATGGTCCACGCTTACGACACAGAACGGGTGCAACCCTAGACTAATAACTTGAGGGAAGGGCCTAGCAAGTAGAGGCGGGAGCGTATCAAGGCCCTGAGCCTCAAGCAGCTCCGTCGACCATTTCAGCAATCTGTCCACGAACTAAGCCTAAAGACAGGACGAACTGATTAGAGCGTCTCCAGACTACTAGCGTAGCAAGAAGCAATACCGACGTGCTGCACTCCCCCGCGGTCACCTCCCGATCTCAGACAATTCTCGGGACCCTTTCACGGTGACGTACCTGAACCTGAGCTCAAAGTGCAACTCCTAACTCTTTTGTTCATCTTCTTTTGCCTCGATATCCTCTCTCCCTCTCGCCAAGGATAACTTTCTACATCGCGCGCGAATACAGTATTCCGCGTGCCCGCCAAGACGTCGCAAGACAAAGCGCGGCAACTCCCTACTCTGTTGACCCTCCCTCCCACAAAAAAAACACAAAATCAAGAAGCATTGGATAAAAATCGCTTAGAAACAATATCAAAATTGGATAGGGATCGGAAATTACTTCGGCCGTCGCGTCCCAATTGTGTGGCACACCCCGACACAGAGCGAGCGCGAGCGCGACTTGCAGCGCACGCTATGTTCCTATAGTGCTTTTCTATCGGCCCCATAGTCGCTAGTGTCACTCCCTCTCCTTACAAACCATTAGATTATCTTTCACCGAAAAAAGTGGCCGACACGGTGTCGTTACTAGTAGTCACAGATTTTTAGAGACACAGTTGCATCCCTTCTACGACAGAGAGTAGAACAGAGACGTTTTGACCGCAGTAGAGCGGCAATTGTGCAGAATCGCCCAGAATATTCCAAAAAAAGCTATACGCGACAAGCGATCGTTAGAAGTGTAAAGAAGTCCGGACGCCTATGAACCTAATATATATATTACAAGAAAAAAATGTCAAACCCCCACCAAGTTGAATCCTGCTTTCGCTCCGTGATCTCGGTAATAGCATTTAGCCCGGATAAGTAAAGGTTGTTCGGATTAAAAGGATGAAGTGAAATACCCGAATGGCTGGAAGGGCTGTGCGGTTGCTGACGATTGATTGAACGTCCTTGGTGAGAGAACGCTAAGGGATTCACAACAACACCTCCCAACCGCCGAGGGCCTAACCAGTACAACAACGTGACTACAGCGGAGTCATCAGAACCCAAGCAACGTCCTCAGCCATCACAGTCGCTCCTTGAACAATGGCATCATGAACCACTGGCATCGATAGGCTCGCGAATTCTTTAAAATAAAGTATTCAGCCGCTCCGTGAGACACTCCGAAGTACTGTAACGCTTGCAATTACAGTTTTGATGGTCGTCTTCAATGGGGTCAGATGTGCCCGTCATTGAATTACATCCGCGACCAGTCAAAGTGCGGTGAGTAGATCTTTATCTGAGTTCTTCTCTCTGCAGCCAAAAGGCTTGTTTCGATGGAAATCAGCTCTGCGATGCACAATATGCTTGGAGCTCATACTAGTGGAAAACACTGGGCATTACATGGTTTATAACGGTGAGCACAAAGCATTTGCCGTTGATCGATCTCTTTCTGGGATGGAATGTCACTCGCCCGTCTACTTCCCCTATCGACCCATTTCGAATGCGAACGCGATTCCTCGCTTATCACAATGAGGGGGGGGGGTTTGCCGCTGTACAGTCAGTGTTATTACCGGCTCCAGAGCAAGATCTGATACCAATTAAATCCCGATCCCAGAGGGAAGAAGCTGGGTTGCCCCGGGCGAACCAAGCCACCACAGTACTTGATCCCGGACCGAATTGGCCGCGTGGTAAGCGTGCCACTTGCCACTACACCATTTCCCTAGTTGTCCTAGTTGTCCGCCCTAGTTGGCCCATATATACAACCAAAATAAGAAATGTTGTCAAAAATCTGCTACTGTGAGCCGATTTGCTCCCTGAATGAAACTAGAGACTTACAGCTTCCTACAGTATGGTTGTTGCCTGAGACAAAGGGATTTGCTCATTACCAAGCTAAATATTATAATTGTTGATGGCATGCAAAATCAGGGTCAACCGTCGTTAGAACAAAGTTCCAACCGAAGGGTGCGGTCGTATTTGGGGTGAAAAAAGGGGGAGGTCGTATTGAGGCCCTCTAGAAGGGGGGGGTCGAAAAAATTTCGAAATCGGTCCAACGTGACGGTCGACCCTGTGCACAATAAAAAAATCGATGCTGGTAAAAATAGTGCCATGGTCATGCGGCCATTTGTTCGAGAAGGATATCAAGCAGAAGCTTTTGCAGGTGCGTGCTGGGCGGTCGCGTCGGCTGAAGTCATGTCAGATCGACTTTGCATTTCCACCAACGGGGCTATTAAGGTACAGCAACCATATCCCATGGGTTATCGCTAGACTCAGATTCACAGAGTTTCAGGCGGAGATGTCAGCCGAGGACATTATGACATGCTGCACACAGTGTGGCAATGGGTAAGATTTCTAGTTCGATTCTAGCCTTGAAGGCAGATTAAAGTGATTACCATTGGGCAATGGTCGGTGATCAACCATGGACTTTTTGCACGGATTCTTCGAAGAGCGCCCAATTCTTTGCCCTAGCCTGCGCTCCCTCGCCTAAACGCTGTCCCGTGGCTTTTGTGGACTTGTAAACCTCAGCCTTCGCCTTACGCTGAGGGGCTTTTCTGATCCGGACCTTCCATCAAGGCTTAGGGTTAGATATTACCCTTCTTCCTTGTACGGTTTTGTGAACCCGGCCCATCCAATTAATCTATTTCGCGTGTCGCTCGCCGCTACCGCCCCGAGGGGTATCCGTTCGTCTTTCAAGGACTTGCCTTTCCTTGACTGCAGCATCGGTCCCGCCCAATTCCATTGACCCCGCCCACCAATTAATGCTATTCGCTCGCTTCGCCGCTACCGGAGAGGGGGTATCGTTCGCCCTTTCCAATGATTTATTCCCGCTTTGCCATTATTGGCGTTACATTTCACGTCCCCACTGTCAGTTACAAGCGTAATAACACAGCGGTTCGGTCCTGAACTTTGCCTTTCTCCTATCACGCCGACCCCATTCCCCAGAGAACTGGGGCTACTTTGAGCTTCCCACCATTTTGAAAACGTTTGTTATTAAAGCAAATGTTTCTCGAATGCTTCACAAGAAATGCTAGGCGCACGCCTCCTTTTCACATTTTTTTTCAGATGCGATGGAGGCCATCCGCTGTATGCCTTTGCTTACTTTACAATCGAGGGTACCGTCACCGGAGGGAATTATGGCAGCCAGGTAGAGTTTCACGAAGTTCCTGATGTTTATTGCAAATTCTAATGCCTCCGTTGGTAGGACTGCTGCCGTCCATACCAGTTTCCCCCGTGTGGAGATCACACGGGCGAGTTCTGTAAAGCCGGTTATAAAGGAACGCCGCCATGCAAAAGACAGTGCCAACCCGGGTACGACAAGACCTATGAGGAAGACAAGCTGTACGGTAAGTGTATCTGTAGTTGGAAGCACAAGTCGGGATCAAATTTGTGTGTTTTTCAGTTCGAAAATGAAACAAGGAGTGCAATGAGGAGGTTTGTGTGAGGAGGAAGAGCATAAAGCTCCAGAGAAGCCTAAAACACCTCTAGGGGGTCGGCCGTGGTGTAGAGAAATACAGCGCTACGATGAGGTGGAAATGCGTCCTACTACTACGTGATATGGGAGAGAGTGCAAACGTCGCGTATAACGCGATAGATAAGGGTGAAGCGGTTGCAGCGGCCCTTCTTCCAGGCTTAGCTTGTAAGAAGCTGAGAAGGATTCTTATTTTGGATCTCTATAGTGGTATTTCCTGCGTTTTTCTTGGTTTCGGCTCACTTAGCACAAATGCTTCATATTTCAACA
>MU890935.1:0-18516 GCA_036418205.1 Ostertagia ostertagi
ATTTGATGATCATGATTTATATAATCATTCATCCTTGGCTTCTATCTACTTCGATGGTCTGGAAGAGAGCCAAAAAACTGGCCAATCATCCGGAACCCATCATCAGCATAGTGATATCCACTGGATTCGGCGTGTCCTAATTGTTAGAATTGAGGCGCTGGATCTCAACTCTGAGGATCCCTGTGGGAGAAGCATAATCAAGAGCAATTACACTATTCCAGATGACTATGTAGGAAGACGGAAATTATAGCCCTAAGCCAGATAAATTGGGAAAGACTTCAACTTTCCAGAGGAGCACATACAGGTGACTCCAATCGATAACCAGGAAAGATGTGGTCCCCAGCTTGGAATGACGGAAAGCGGAAGGTCAGGGAAATGGAAACTAGTGTTTCGATTATACTAGGCATGTCCTTCAAGCAACGTCATCCATCAAGTTGGACAGATTTTGGGACCACAATGGCTCCTTCTTCTAACCCTTCCATGAGGTATTCAAAGCTGGTACTACCTCACACTTCCATTCTGGGAAATTCCGGCGACCAGGAGGGGTATATAACTGCAAAATATCAAAAATTTTGAAATCTTCCTGAAATTTCGTGAAAGTCGTGAACTCCTCAGAGATCTTCGTTTCTAGAGGTTTCATCGACGGTACCTCCAGGAATACAATGCTCATTCAGCAAGAAACCATAGCCCTTGAAAAATCAACATACGATCCTCCTCGTTGACTCTTAGCTACTCCCCCCCCCCAAGACCACTGGCTCTTCCCATAGCCCTGTACATGACAACAGAGTTCCAGCTCTTGCGTATCCTTAGTGTAACGCTTTCGTAGTATCCACTGTCAAGCCTCAATCCACCGTTTTCTTTGAAATAATGCTAATGCTGAAAAGCCACGGCCAGGTGGAGCGGCTCAAAAACTGAACCGATCTACCCATCGAAATCGTTGCTGTGGCTTGGGTGGATGATATAATGGAGAGGGGCAAGTGTTTTGCGAAGTCGGTTGATTAGGCGGCTCGTTAGGCTGGATGGCGCTCAGACGAAATCTTATTCATTCATTGCGAATCGTACGGGGAGACGGGAGGCCCTCGGATGTTAATCAGAGCCAATCACACACGCCAATGAACCAACCCTCCCCTCTTGCCTCTCTTTAGCTGAATCAACATCACTAGAAGATACTCATGACATCAACGGAGATACTCGGACACTGAAATCACTACATCTAACGACAACAATTTTGTTGAACGGGGTTGAACGGGGGTCACGGAGACTGTGAAGGGGATGAGTACTACGCCGGCAATTATTAAGATGCTTTAAACCATAACCGCCTTGATGTGAAGACGACCAAGGTAAGCAAAAGTCTTCCGAGGGTGGTAGACTTGCGTGGCGGTGGTGGTGACCGAGACTTTCACGGGAAAACTCTATATAGATGAATTTATCTATTCTTGAACGGCTCAAAATAACCCTGCATCTGGCACCTGTACTGAGATTAAGCAAGGCGAATGTAAGGTTTATTGAATGAATAACAATGGCAGGATGTTTAGGCTAAAGATCTTTATCTGTTCTGAGAAGACGGTCGAAATGCCAACATGGAAGCGTGTGGAAGCAAATCAAGCGATTAGCGGTCAGTGTCGGATTCCGTTAAGACCCTACTCCTTTCCACGCTAGATGTTGAGGTGTCAGGACTCGTCTGAGGGAGTGACGAACATCGACTGCAAAATTGGCCGCCGAAAAGTCACTCGAAGGCGTTGTCGCCACTCAAACGCACTCTGATTTCAATAGGAGTAAAAATGATGGCGTTGCTCCTACCATTGATCAACGCCAATATCGCTTTGTACATTTTGAAGGCACTCTATGTTAAAACATTGCTGATTTACAGAATTCATTCACTTTTAATATGAAATTTTTTTTTTCATGAGCCCCAAATGACGCGCTCTCACAAGGAGGGTAGGGGTGTAAACGCTAAGACATGCCTCTTTCTTAACATAAGCATTGATCAAATTTTTTGCAAAGAATATGCACAAAAGTGATATAAAGCTACACATCGGGTCAAGTCTTTTGGGATGCGGCTACGGCATTTTCTCCTTCAATTCAGAACCGCAGCGCGGCAGGCATTGAACGCGATATGGTTCCACACAAGGACTTGACAGGGCCAGACCACGTACAGGGCGGTATTTGCTTCTTGTCAGACAAGTATGAGACCAACTACCCGCCCAAGAATAGATCGGTGGCTTGGGTAGCACGACCTGGGATACAATTCAGCAATTGACTCCCGGAACGTGTGCATGGAAGCGACGTTGCTTGCCACTACACCAAATTGAAAAATTGTAGATGAATTAATAGTATGTACAAATAATGTAGTAATACGTACTGAAGCTCATCGGGACCGCGAATCCGAATACTAAATAACGAACCACAAGTTTGAGTTAGGTAGTGAAATTGGGAAGTACAAAAAGAGCGAAAAACTCGGGTAATCAAGCAAATTTCTGAATTTTTGCTTGTCATTCTCAAGCTTGCTTTCAGGTTCTGTAGATCTCCACAAAAGGAAGCGTTCACGTCGCGTGCTTAACTGATCCAATGTCACCGCCCAGCATATTTTGTTTATACGACAGACACGACGTTAGCTTCTTATGAACGATTAGCTCAACGCTGATGATGACAAAATTGCGCTTCGCAGATCCTTAGCCCACTTTTACTGGCATCATTTCGCTGATTCAATGGGACGACTACATGAAATTCAAGAAGCTTATCTTCCTTTCAATCACAATGAAATTAATAGCACTATATCGTTTAGAAACATGATCCAAAGTGAGATTTATCCAATCCTTGACGACCGGGGTCATCTTATGGTGCGGACAAGTACCAACGGGGGGAGGGGGTAGTATTTTGTTGCGTTTGTAGGTGGGGGTGGGGTCGTATTCGATGGTAATTCCATGCATGGGTGAGTTTGGGGCGGGGAGATGGGGCGGGGAAAATTTTTGATTTTTGATTTTTCACTGTACGTATATGTGAGAGTGTGAATTGGGGGAGGGTCGTGAAATTTTTGATTGGAAGAGGGAGTCGTAAAAAGTTTTCGAAAAGTCGCAACACGGTGACCAACCTTCTGGCGAACCGCCGCCCAGGATTGCGTGTATTGCGGCAACTTTTTTCGCATTTTCTTATCAACAATTATTGATCCTTCAATAATTTCAATATCAATAATGAATTGTTGCAAATTGTTTTTCGGACCCAATAATGTATATGGACCGTTTAGGAGGACGAAAATAATTAAAATAAATTAAGCACAAAAAGTCTGCTATGTGTGACGGTGGATATGACCTCATGTACCTCGTCGTCAAGTTAGTGAGACGACATGGTTTTGATGGGATAATCAACCTACACTCGATCCACTAACTCCAAGTGGTAGAAATGGCTGGGATGGATCGCTTCCTCAATAATCAAGTTCCCAGAATTCAATAAGGCGTTTTTTTTTATCGTAGACCACGACCCCCATCAAGAAACGACCTATGTTCCCTGCAATCATGAACATTTCCTTGCAGAGAAGATACGGTAGATTGCCTTCATTTCCGAAAACCAGGTGGTTGTCGAGCGCAGACCACACAACATAAGTGACGATGGAACCTCAAAAGGAAAAGTCTTCTGCGAATAGCCGGTTGCAGTTGTATTCTATAGTTATCACTGGATTACGAGCTATCCATTGACCTATCAGCTATAACTACGAACCACTGTTCCCAAATTTATTTGATGACCGTTCGTCTTTTGTGGGTGTGGTCTGCACTCCTTGCGCTTCTGCTTCTTGGAGACAGAGGGTATGGAAGACACTCCTGAGCTTCCATTTAAAATTGAGATGGCTTTCAAAAGCGTACTGAGTAAAAGCAATGACTCCAGGATGCTAGTCGATGCAAGGGCTATATTCGATCTTCTAAACAAGCTCAGTACCAATTAATTGATCATGCAGAGGTGAGAGATTCGCAAAATCGTGATGAGTCTGATCGTCAGACTAGCACTGCCAAGTATGCTTGTTCACATAGCCCTATCAGTTGCCCATTTCGATTTTTTTTTCGAACTGAGAAGATTGAATAGGGTCTAATTAAGCGCTGGAAGCGTTGTGCAAAGCAAACTTATAAAACACTAGGAAGTAAGGTAATAAGTAGAACCTTTGGCGTATATCATATAATATGTTAGCCAAACAAGAAAAAATAAAGTGACTGTAGAAGCAGGTTTCGGAGGCGGAGTAATGGATATTAGCGGCGCGTCCCAATTGGAAGATTGGAACTCCTTCAGGCCCATTACTTATCTTTGCTTCGCTTGAGTGCAGCCAACTGGAGCACTGCCTCTGACTGTACCCAAAGGGACCCAGTAAAGTGGAAACAATGACCTAACGCTTACCGCGACCCCTCGTCGCTCCTCCGAAAGAAATTCTAGAGATTGGAATCGTCTAGGATGGTAAGACGACATTGAATGGGAAGTCAAATGTGTGGTGCATCTCAAAAAAATCAATGGATGTGAGCCTTTTTTCAATGTTGGTCCCTCTAAACTAATAAGACTCCCTTTAAAAACTAAGACGATCAAGTCGGAGTAAAAAGCGACAAAATGCTAAACTAAACATGGAAGCTCATCGCTTCCAATGAACCTAAAACAGCCTATTTCGAAGCGCCGGGTGCTCGAAGTTATTAGGAAGAAAACGGCTTCATTCGCCTAGATTTAGGGCTAATATGGATTAGCGATATTAAAGCCCCAGTGATGAGGCGTCGATAAGTTCCCTGTGGATCATCTACGGCACAAGAGTATATAAAGGAGGTCGTACTAGATGGTGACTTCGTAGATTTAAAATTGAATGGGGAAGATATCAATGGACAAAATTACAACAAGTCACACGGAACCCAAGGATGCAGCTTAGAGGTGAGGCGTCGTTTTCTGTTTCAAAAAAAACGTCCCTCCTTGGAAGTCCCTGCGGCACCGCTGAAGTCCCAGCCGATCGACTAAATTTTTGCGATTCAAAAATAGTTCACGAGCCTATTTCAGAGCCTTTTGGAGGACGTGCGTCTTGTGGGTATGCCTGCAGCACTCAGTGCAATGACAACAATTCGCCATTCTGAAGAGACATTTAAAGGAAAGGGTGTGGTTAGATCCTTGGAGGAAACTCGTTCTCCTGAGCGTGTGAGGACTTTCTACCAGGAGAGTGTTGGTTCTGTTACGGACTTTAAGAGCGTCGTGACAGGGGCTAATGCAGGGGTTCGCACAACCGCTGCGAGCCGCTTGCCATGCGCGGTACGGTATGTTTGCCGCATTTTCGCGTTTTCCCTCTCTTCGCAGCGCTGTATCTCTCCGTTATACCATGGACGATCTCACGATGGGAATTTCTGTGTTCTCTATGGTTATTTTTGCTTATGCTTCCACTAACGTTCCTGATTTATTTTTTTCCCAGTTTCCAAGCAAAACGACACACAAATTTGATTCCGAAGCAGGTTTTCAACAGCTTTTGATTCTCTCGTAAGCAATGCAAAATGAAACAAAATAAAATATTTGAGAGCTTCACAATTACGCTTACCGATGCTCGGCTAATCAGGTTCACGTTCAATCACGTTACATATGCAATTGCAGGTAAGCCATGGTAAAACATTTACCACTGAAAGCTTAAATCAAGGTGAAACATGGGTCAATGGTGTAGTGGCTAGTAATCCGCCCTGAAATGCACGATGAGCGGTTCAAGTCCGGCTTAAAGGAGGCGAGTAGGACAAGAAGGGAGCCCATCGGAGAAGTATATGCGCCACATCAAGCAGTTGTTTGGCTGTCAAGAAAGCGATGTGAGGCGCTCTCACGACGAAGGTGTTGCTGCTTGCTGAGCAGGAGTTTGAAAGCACCGCACAAAAAATGAAATAAAATAAAATGGTGCCCCGGTAGCGTAACTGGTAGCGCACTTGCCCGGAAAGCGAGAGGTGCGGGTTCTAGTCCCGCCTGGGGCGAAAGTTTTGTTCACAACCCAGCATTCTTGTGAAACAAAAAATATCATTCCGCTCACTGGTTTATGTTGGTGATTTTGGACAAGCTTGTGTTGCCAGCAGCGCAACAAACGGGGAGCATGCGCGGTTGCGTGGGACTCGTCCATACGTGCCGTGTTAACAGTGCCGTTTCAGAGTGAGAGGCAGGCGTCCTCCATGTAAGCTCTTCGGTGGACCCTTACGTAATTGCTGCCTTGAAAGGTTGCTATTGTTCTAACTGCGATCAATTGGTTCTTATTATTAGGTCGTGAAGAAAGTTCTTGCGCTTTTCGGTGTTTCGTTTTTGAACGCTTTATTTTGTTACGAATTCAAGCAAGCCGCCAATGAGCTGTATGTGGTTTTGAAGAGCTTTTCTTGTTCTATCTAACAGCTAGGCTAGCTATGTTTCTTATCATTTAGTTGTCATTTTTTGAAGCCTTGAATACGGCATACTCCAAGAGCAAATTTGCATGATTTCCTTTTTCTAGCTCAAAGCAGGCCAGTATGGAGAGGGAAGCAGGTCAAGATATTATAGACGCACTTGGCTGAGATTCGCAATAAATATGGTCTGAAGCAATTGTTCAAAAAGCTTTTGTAAGAATAGCGAGAGCCCTAAAGATTGTGAGGGTGGTGATCGGAGATTGGACAACGCCAACGATTAGTCGAACGTTCTGGTTGAAGCACGTTTGCACAAATCTATTGAGAGGGTTCCTCCTAAACTAATCGCACTTGCATTGTGTTTTCTTGTTGTACGGGAAGAGCTGGAAAGTCCCAAAAATTCAAATAGGGCGTGCCGCGACAGCTCACCATTTTGAAGGGTCGTTCGCCGCGTTCTAGCTTGTTTCATGCCATGAAAACGACCTGACTTTTGATCATTTGCGACGCACGACAAAGAACGGATTCTTTGCTACAGAATACGAACCTTTGGTGAAGTGATCGACCGCGATCAGGCTCTACAAACTTTGCAAAAGTGAAACTTCACTGAAGGAAGGTTGAGGTGACTTTCATAAGGTCAGCGGCTGGTCTAGCTTTTCGTAACCAGGTGGATCTGTTAATGTGGAAAAAGTACTCCTGATAATGTGTCAAACTACTCCTAGAACTCTGGCACATATGCTCGAAATTCCTCATTATAAAGGAACCGGCTCGTCCCTGACAGGTAGCTCGGACGCACATTCCACAACCAACCCTGCAGAAGTTGGACAAGATTGGCTACGAATTAGTCCTGCGAACATCCTACTCGGTAGACCTTTTGCCTATAATTTGTCACTTTCTCGACTACCTGGATAGCTTCTCCAAAGAGTTATGCTTCAAAAACCAACATGATGCGGAAACGACCTCCGCCGGGTTCATCGTCTCTAGAGCTCCAGTATTCTGCACTACCGGGCTGATTCAACGCAGCTATTATTGGCAGAGGTTTGTGGATTCTAACAGTCTTTACTCCAATCAAAAAGGTTTCGAATGAGCCGAGATACAGGCATTTGTGAAAATCAAGGTCCAAAAGCGCAGAACTTCTTCACGACCATAATAGTAACACTTTAAAGGCAAAGGTCGGGATTAGTTGACCTAACCAACCCTTTCGGTCATGTCTGTACTTGGTTACGCACCCGTACAGATGTTCCCACGCTCAAAATCTCGAACGACGCGGTAATAAGGCCCCAGGGCACGTACTATGCGCTATCGCCGCCTGGCCCCGCTACGACCGCCCACCTTGGGATGTGGTAACGCGCTGGCTGGCATAGCGTGTGAAATCAGCTAGGTTGATTGCCATATCAACCGACAGAACGACAAAATCTCCAGAAACTTGTTTGTAGCAGTGCCTCTTCCCCAAAAAAAAAAAAAAACTTGTTTGTGGCCAGCCTCCTTCACTGCTAGTGGGAAAGAGGGTTTTGTTAACGGCCTTGTCGACGGTTTTTCTCAGTTTTTTCTCCACTGTCGTTCCACTTCGCATCTCTATACTCAGTTTCAATCGCCATAATACCCCCTTATTGAGCCCGACTTTTGCCTTTAAAGTGGGAAAATGTAAGATATATTTAATTTAGATGAATACCGTGGGACCATAAGAATCGTCTATCTATATCAAAAATTATCTTGTTAAATAACAAGACGTCACTATAAGAAAATTACGTCCCAAAAATAACACTTGCTCGTCATCGTGGATTATACCACTTGATAGACAGTCCGATAAAAAACAAATTTCTAGTCCTTCTTTAAATAAAATGGTATCCGAATAAAATGCAACGCTGAATAACTAAGGGCATTGGTTATTTGAGTAGATTTTTTTGAGTTATTGGTGTGATCATGGGGTATATTATTTGTGTACGATCACGCGATTGCGCATCACCTAAGAAGTTTAAAGGCAGGGATGCGATGGCTGGGAGCGGAGGCGGTGCTGATGGAGGGCACTTGGAGGCCTTTCACCCCTACGCCTTTCCACCAATGACAGCCGACGGCGCATCAAAGCGCCGGCTGCCAGCCACAGCACTCCACTGCCCTCAAAGATACAATCCACATGGATCAACTGGCAACTCCAGACAGCTCATAGGCTGTTTTTAGGTCAGACCACAGTCTACTGATGCAAAAACCGTGTGGGCACTCGTTGAAATACAACAATTTGTATTTTGCAAGATAGCTGTATTCATGTATTTGTAGCTGTGTAAGCAAATAATTAAATCATTAGCAAATAAATAAGTAAACAAATAAAAACAAATAAGTCAGGTCAAGAACATGGGGTTAAAAAATCCGTTGAGGCAGTCAATTGAAGCCAAAAGCTAGAAATGATGCGTCAACGTTATTGAGAAAAGGCGAAGATACAACCCTAAAGAAGCCCCCTTGAATTACAGCAGGGTTAGATGGTATGGAAAAGATAGGGGAGGTCGCAGTTATCTGGCGTAAAATTATTTTGTACGGTGTACAGCCGACAACATTGGGTTGAAATTTACTCTTCCTCCTCTCACCCCCCACCCCCACCTCCCGCGACGAGTATGTGCCCTAAAAATCTGTGATAATCACAGCCTAATGTCACGGCTTCGAAAGCAAAGCAATAAGTATGAGATAGGACCAATAAACTCAGAAAAATCCAAATGAGACCAAGTAGGGAAAAACGCTCAGCAATGGACCCGAATAGCATTTCTAACCCATTTTACTTTATTTATGATGTTTACGATATTCCAATGCTCGCTCGTCCACAATAGTAATATGTAGAGTAATGGACGAGATTGGATAGCATGACATCTCATGCGCGAGAAACAATGGTATGCGCCATGCATTGGATGTCCCATTTCGATTCGTAATGATGATTGAAAGTGTGTGAGAGAGTGTCCTGCTATGGTCGACCAAGTTTAGAGTCAAATTACTGGTCTCGGTGATAGCGATGGTATCACATAATCAGCCATAACGTAATAGAAGGCTTGTATGGAAAGCTAAGAAGACGAATCAGCCGCGTGCCAAATTTCGATCCAATATTAAGCTGTGTTTACAGAGAGTAGCCCTTAGAGAGTGGAGGGGGGGGAAGGGGAACGGTTCTACAAATTGGAAAGGTAGGTGCAGCTACTCCTATCGCTGCACCGCTCTTTTCTCCTTCATGAAAAAATAAAAAAAAATGAATTACAAAGTATTCGGTGGTGATCACGCCAGGAGTGACTATCTCTTATGAACGTACGTAGACCTATCCGATTACTTGAGGTAAGGGGTATGGGGAGGCAGACGATGGTGGTCGAATTACAAACGCAGTTGATCATTCTCATTAGCGCGTCTTGTAGCAACAGCGACCTACGAATAATGGAAGGCCGGGGCTCACTTGGATGGTGTGCGATCCAGGATTCGATCCCCGCACCGGGAGCATGGTAAGCGCAGCAACCTGCCGTTACACCACATTCGCCCACAAAAGAAAACTAGAATGCAACAACAAAAACCTCAAAAAAATGAACAAGGGCCCTGAATCAACGCTGAGGTCGGGGGTAATGGTCTTTACTCGAGTATGCACTTAGCTCCCTACGAGACGAGACTGATCAGATTGGATTGGAAAACATACTTGGTAACAAAAAAGCGAAATCTTGGCATGAGAAAAACTGCACAGTAATCTAGTGAAAACTGCGCTCAGCTAATGAAAAGGACCCCGACGGCGGTTGGGCTGGGCGCTGGCCAATGACTGATTAGCTTATCCGTGATAATGATAAACGGTCTTCCCTATAATGAGAACTCATCAACGAGCCTGTAAATGAGGTGACTGGCAAGAAACCCCTCATCATAAGCAGCAAGCGTGGGCCCGACTCAATCACACACTCTCACATTCACATCAAGTCGTCGTTGTCGTCGTTTCCTCACCTCGTCGCTAATCAATGAGCCAAATGGGGAAATTAATATTACTATAGGCTGGAAATCTATTAGTAGGCTAAAAGCTGAAAGCTGTTAATTACAGGATGTGCTCAAGTAGTCTCATCATCAAATAGAGGTAAAAGAAACATTACAAGAGCGGTTTACGGCACACACACAAATTCAGCGGGTTAGCGGAGAAAATACCCAAGCCGGGGTCCGCTTGCCCCGCTTGTTTTTCTCCCATGCAAATCAGAATCGGCAAAATCAAAGGCTATACCGTAACAGAAAAAACGATGACTGGATAATTATCACACTAATGGCCGTTCAAAGAGGCTGTGTTCAACCCTGGGACTTCTAAGTGTAAGTGCAGCTAACCATCTAGGCTTATCTTTCACCAAAAAGCAGTCAGTTATTTACATCTCAAGCCAGAAAATTGAAAAAAGGAAAGCTTAAATCGACATCCCCTTGCCATCGCTCTACCCACTTGCCATCGTCCCCCCTGCCATCGTCCCCCCCCTCCCTGCCCATCGCAGCTGGTCGTAAGCTCTTTGAATTTGTTATCAGTCATGCGTATCATGTGTAATCATTAACTTGAAACAATATCATCTATACACTTATATGTACACTTATATTTATTTATTCGCCTCCTATCCTTACTATTGTTTATTTTTGCTCAATTTTATTATTACATTCATGTGCCTTAATTGTAAACAATAGCTAAATAAAGAAAGAAGGAAAGGCATCAGGATGAAAAAGTTGACCGATCGAAAAATGAGAAGAATGGTAGCAGTGAAAGCTTCGAATAACGAAAATCGGAAATCGGAAATTAGTTGCGAATGCTATAAGGAAAAGAAAAATGTAAGAGGGCAATGTAAAAGACCAGAGATAAACAAAAAGTACAAGACCTGGACTGGGAATTAAAAGTCTAAATTGACGAATTACATAGACAAAAGAAAGAAAATTTATACAGTATATTCAATATTCATGTGTAAATGAATAATAGTAGAACAATGTAGCAAATAATGTAAGGAAAAATATATAATAATTATGTGAAAATGGATAAAAATTTAATCATAGCCAAAGTCCGAAGCATTCAAAGTGGTTGTGTCATTTCGTTCAAGGTAGTAGGGACATGTGAAGGTACATTGCCAGTAATGAAAAGAACGGGAAGAAAGCCGGTCGACAGGCAATAAAAACCTTCGTGGTAGCAGCGGGGAAGCGGAAAGCGGAATTCGATTTTGGGGGCGGGATCCATACTTTGTGGGCGGGCTGTGCGTCTGATACGGGGGACCTTAGCACATAGCTGCTGTAGTACAGAAGTGGCGCCGACGTGGGTACATAACTCTGCTCTTGCGTTTGACTATTACGCCATATTTTTCACGTAGGGTCTTTATTTAGCTCAGGAATCTAGGTTTCGCATTGAAAGGACTCATTAGGACGAGGGTCCATCCATATCTAATCCAGCAGAATGTCAGTCTGGCCCTGTATGAAGTGAAAGTGAGCCACAAATTTTCAAAATTGACTATGCCTCCCTCCCACTCCCTTGATACCTATCTCACCCCAGTTTGTTAGAATACTGCACTGGGTCGTATAATCACCAAGCTTCCATAAGATCAATATAGAGCTATGAACCCTATGACCCTTACGTACTGAAGTAGGCAATTAAAAATGTAGTGAATGTTCAATGTCAAGCCTGCTCCTAACAGCTTGATCGGATGGAAAAAACCTCAGTTCAGGGGTTGTTGACAAAAAGATAAAGACGAATTAGTCGGTTGAACAAATCAATTTCTTTTTTCGGAATGCGCCGCATTCATACCCTATATCCGGAGCGTAGTGGAAATCGATCGCGGTTTGGACTCACCCACTGTCAAAGTCAAAGGGTGAAAAGCTTGGTTGACCTTGACGGCATACGATCTGGGATTTGATCCCGGAGCGCGCATGCGGTAAGCAGCGCCATTAGCCAATTAGACCAGTTGTCGGAATAGTGATTAGGAAGGAAGGATAGGATAAAGGATAAAGCATTTGCCGTTGATCAATCCCTTTTTGGGATGCGGCACGCATTCTACTTCCATTTGTACATTCGTAGTGGCGTTTGAATGCGATGTGGCCTATACAATGCGGGGCCAGCCGATGTACAAGTCAGTGTTTTTATCCTCCCAGACAAGTCTGGTACCAATTAACCGACCCCGGAGGGATGGAAGGCTTGGTTGGCCCGGGCGACTCACGACCCAGGATTTGATCCCCGGACCGCTCGCGTGGTAAGCGCGCCACTTGCCACTACACCACTTCCGCCCAAACGGCTAGGATAGGTCGGGTAAACAAAGCCTATAGAAAAGTAGCCAACACAAAGTTATGGGTAAAAACGTGTTCAGAACAGGAATTTGGAAAACAACTATAAACTCACAAGCAGTAGAAGTACCAAAAATGATCTAAATTGATAAAATTCTGCAAGTAAAATTCGTCGCATGAAGTTTTTGGAAAATCGATACCATTGAAACATCAACCCAAAAAATGAGTATTAAAAAAGCAAGATTTTGGAAAACATTCCAGAGCTCAATCCAGGAATTGCCAGTTACCAGCAGTGGCGTTCTGGAGTGGGGAGACTAGCTTGGGAGCAGGTCTCGGGTGTTCCACAATGAGGCTCTTCCCACTGGCGCGTTGGATTTCTCCTTCAGCGTTATCATTGTACAAGTCACCACTCTATTACTCCTAGAATTTTGTTTTGCCTGTGAACCCTTCGAGAAACGAAACAAATTTTTGCTAACTATGAACGTCATTTATCGCCTAACCACTGGGGTGCGTTTCAATTCTCTTCCTCAGGTCACCTGGAATTGAAACACCACTCATTTGTTCGAAGCAAGCCTAGGACTGCCTAGGCCCAATCATAGGCTTAAGCATAAGCCAATGTGTAAGCATAAGCCTAAGCCTAAGCCCAAACCCAAGCGTAACCTTGGGCTTCAATGATCGCGCAGCTCTGGTGACCACTGTCCCATGTTCGCCTGTCCCATCTTCGTCCTGCATGGCATCAAAGACCAAGTACAGCGAGCTGACAGGCTGGCTGGCTCGCCCAGCCCGTCTTGCGTCGTCGTCTTCGCCTTTCGTGCCTCGTTCTCTCTTGAGTTGATTGCTTGCGAGGGCTAACGAGCCGATTCGTCGCGCCAAGAAGTTGTGATTAATAATTAGACGAGGTCCTGATTGAGTTACGCCCCGAAACGACGCGCCCTCCATGCCATGCCAAACAAAACGTGAGGGCGCGTACCTCCTCAACTCATGGGCAAAACCCCTCAAAATCGGCGAGATTCGTATGGTTTCGACCTCAGCTGAGGTCACTTATCTTCAAATTAGTCATAAAGCTGCCTACTGATGGCCATGGGCAATTGCAGGAAGGTGGTGGAAAATATTTAAGGATAAACTAAAAAATTTAAATATTAAGAAGCGTGAACACCATTATGAGGCGTTAAGCAGCGAGGAAAGCACGAGGGTTTCGAAAATTGGGATTTCTCAATGAAAGCGAATTCAAAAGTCATCAAGCTTCCTCTTTATATTATAGGTCTTCAGCAACAATGCTAATTTTAAAACCCTCCTCGTGTTGACGAGGGTTTCAGACGGAAGGCATATTAATGGGTTAATATTTGGTTCATATCGCTTTCCTCAAAGACCTGAATGTCGCTCAAGACCTGAGAGTTTTCCTCACAAAATTTATGAGCCTCGTTGGTACAGGAGGCGATTAAAATTGGATTGTTGTCAGCTCTAAGCCATCAAAATAGGAAATCTCCTGGAAACTAAACCTTATTAACATTTTCTCCAAAGCTCCCCTGAAGATAATTTCGCATAACTTCCAGATTATGTGATCGTTAAGGTTGAATAACACAGCGTCAGAAAACCCCATAACTAGAGGGAAAACACATAAAAAAGAGCACTAAAAAACGAGAGAAAGACCAAAAAATAAAAAAACGATGCGCCATGCCGAAGAAGAGGAAAAACGCGACCACAAATGCCCGCCCAAACATAAAACGCTATGCCGAAGCGAATTGGCTAGCGGTTACCTGCACGCGGATTGGTGCGAACTATCATTACTCCCTTGTCCACGCGCACATTAAAAGTCGTAACAGTACCCGAACACGTCTGGTTAAGAAGTCATCTACCTCCGCTCAGGGAGATCTGAGTTCCTCTATTAGGTCTAATCCAACACCCTTTCCTTTGACCCAATTCTCTTTCAGTAATTAGCGAGATGTGTTTGGTCATTTCTTGCACTGCAATCTGCTTAGGGAGAATCCCCCGACAACCCGCCGCACCGTCCTCGACTACCAGAAGGTCTGTGCAGAATGTAGGCTCGTGAACTACTGTTTTGTTATCCATCGAAAAATTTCAGTCGATACAGGCTGGGAATTTCAGCGGTGCCGTTTGTGCTATGGGATCCTTCCTACAAGGAGGAACAGTTGTTGATTAACAGAATAAACGGGCGTTCCGTTCCACACTGCACGCTGCCATTTCGTTGAGCTGTTGTTCCGAGTCCGGACCTTGGTTTATTGTTCCATTCGCTAATTGTCTTCCCGTTCACAATCTGAGCGTTTACAAATTTCGTAAAATCTCAAAGTCAACATCCTGTGCGCCCCCTTTCCTTTGCCTTGCCTTTTCCTTTAGTGCGCATCTACCTTCTATATATCAACCATCTCATGTCCCGTGGTTGGATGACTCCACTATTGAACTATTAGCACTGCCTCAGTGTTCATCGGGGGGTGTGCTGTTGGATATCTTCTATAATTCCATATTAATAGCCCTAAATTATATCTCATGCTGCATATGAAGCGCCGGTTCTATTCTAAATTCTTCCATCACTTTCTGCGCTCGCAGAAGGTTTGTCTAGGTTCATCTTGTAATGCATAATGCCCCGTTTGCCTATGGTTGCTTGGCTTTCCATTGTTAAGTTTATTACAAGCAACTTGACCCCCTGTCCGCCTGGACGACCCCTCCCGAATCGGCTAGATTAGTCTGACTGTCTCGACCCAACAATCTTGGAAAATATCATGCTCCACTACGCCGTCTTAATTCATTCCTTTTCTTAGATGCCCCTACGACCCACTTTTTGACTTCTCCATTTCCCCAAATGTTCGTACTTCAAGCCGCTGAGTCAGTCTATAATCCAACCGATTCCTCTCTCTACGTGGCAATTGTCTTTACGAAGGGATGGACAGAGGCTGGTCGTGTCACCAACGCAAGTCAGCAGTCATTCTTGGCTTTCCCACCTTTTCCCTTGGTTTCCGCTTGGACAGTCCAGCAGTCCACAGGAAACGTGTGCTCCAAAGTTGGGACTGTACTCTCATCGAAGCTAAAGATAACAGTAATTTTCCCAGGCCTAAAGGAAGATTCCAGTCTTCCGTTTATATTCGCGCTCACCCGCTAATATTGACCGTTCCTTACATCACTCCTTCCTAACCCGCATATTCCACATTCTACCTTTATTCTATGTTCCTCATGTTTGCTTAATTTGTTTATATGTCTGCATAAAGGTGCCTCAACAAGGTTGCGTACTGTTTGTTATCCACATTACTCTTCTTATCCTATATTTTAAATATATTTTAGCTTTGGCACACGCTTCCTTGCGTTCTACTAACAAAACTTACCACATTTTTTTCTCTAGGTTGAAGACACAAAAAGGTATAGAGACTTGATAGGGCTCACCTTTGGCAGCAAAAACAGTCCCTTAAGAGCGTGAAGCGTAGGTGGCTGCTGAGATCTCGATCCTCTGGTGGCACGATTTTGGCGAATCCCCCCGTCGTCGGCCCTGCCTGATCACTCCTAATCTGCGCTACACCCCCCTCCTCGCCTGGCGCCCGCTGCTGGCGGATGGTGGTCCAAAGTTCCCCTGCGGGGGCTCCGTCTCGAGCCTCTACACGAACCGGGTCGTCAACAACTTTGAAATGAAATCCACGGCCTCGATTAGTAGATCGAATATAGCCCTTCCGGCATCGATTAGCATGCCTGGACTCATTGCTTATACTAGCACGCTTTCTGAAGGCGCCTCCCGCATATTTCAAGTGGAAGCTTCAGAGTCGTCGTCCATCCCCTCCATTTCCGTGAAGCTAGAAGCGCGAGAGGCCCGCAAAGACCATACATCACAAAAGACCGGCGTCGTCAATAAATCTGAGAATAGTGGTTCGCAGTGATAGCTGATAGGTGGAAAATGATAGCTGTAATCAGTGATAACTGGTAGAATACAACTGCAACCGGCTATTCATTGGCAGGAAACTTTTCCATTGTTTAAGACCGTCGTCACTTATGTTGTGTGGTCGTGCGCTCGACCACCACCTGGTTTTCGGAGCAGAGTACCAACTGATTACTCCTTTACTGCAAGGAATTGTCAGTGTTGGAGAAAATAAACCGGTTTTGAATGCCGTATATGTTTGCGTATAAAAACTGTAGAATATTTTAACCAGTTGGCGCCGCACGCATTGCGCGCGCAACACAGATCTGTGGCGAATTTTGATGGTGCGACGAAAAATTTCAAATTTGGCTTGATACAATACGAATATCTGAATTCTCCGCTAAATTCTATGCGCTCTTTCTTCGTCAACCATTATCCTATTTTTCTCGCGTGCCCTGCCGACCAATAGCATTTGGCTCCCTTCTTTTCGCCGACCTCTACCCCCTTTTTCACCGGTCTCTGGGACCTCTTGGAACCAAATTACGACACTTTTGGCAAACTCCGCCCACTGCGTGCTCTACCCACTAATAGCATTTGACCTCCTTTCCTTCGCCGACCTCTACTCCCTTTTTCCCAGCCTCCTGGACTTCTTGGGGCCGAGTTATGAATTTTCGTCGCAAACTCCGCCCACTTTGGTCATGTCCCTCCCACCATTGACAGCTGGCCTCCACTCCTCCACCCACCTCCATCCACCTTTTCCGCGGCCTCAGGGACTTCTTGGAGCCAAGTCATGAATTTTCGTCGCAAACTCCGCCCACTTTGGCCAAGCCCCGCCTACCACTGGCCTTTGACCTCCACTTTCCCACCCAACTATATCTTCTTTTTTCCCCACTCTCCGGGACCTTCTGGAACAGAGTTCTGAATTTTCGTCGCAAACTCCACCCACTTTGGTCAAGCTCCGCCCACCGATGACAGCTGGCCTCCACTCCCCCCCCCCTCCATCCACCTTTTCCCGCCTCCGGGACTTCTTGGAGCCGAGTTATGAATTTTCGTCGCAAACTCCGCCCACTTTGGTCAAGCCCCGCCCACCAATGACAATTACCTCCACTCCTCCACCCACCTCTATCCACCTTTTCCCCAGCCTCCGGAGCTTCATGGAGCCGAGTTATAAATTTTCGTCGCAAACTCCGCCCACTTTGGTCAGGCCCCGCCCACCAATGACAGTTAACCTCCACTCCTCCACCCACCTCTATCCACCTTTTCCCCAGCCTCCGGAGCTTCATGGAGCCGAGTTATGAATTTTCGTCGCAAACTCCGCCCACTTTGGTCAAGCCCCGCCCACCATTGACAGCTGGCCTCCACTCCTCCATACACCTCTATCCACCTTTTTCCGGCTCTTTAGGACTTTCCCCGACCCGAATTATGAGGGCTTGTAGAAAATGCTGTACACTTCAGAGCGCGCCCCGCCCATTCTGGGCAGGCCTCCGCCCACGTCATGTATGCGGAAACACCTTAGACATTGCTCCCTTACACCAATTGTTTTCTGCTCTGTAGGCTTTCTCCCAACCGAGTTATGAAATTTTTCATAAAGCACTGCTTTTTTAGAGAACGCCCCGCCCACCGGGGGTGGGTCTCCCTAATTCGATGTGACTTACCAATGCACACCTTACCCACTTTTTGGCCCAGTTTCGAGGTCGTTTTGTCACTGAAATCGAAATCTTGGTCTTTGGTACAATTCATTTCGACGCACGCCACGCCCTCTGTGGGCGGGGCTCCGCTTAGCTGATGTGTGTTTTGTATTACGTGAGACCCTGCCCACCCATCCCACACTTGACCCGGTCCCTCCAGGCGGATCCCGAGGAGCTAGGGAATTTCGTGACAGACATACAGAACGACAGAGGGACAGAACGACAGACAGACAGACAGAACGACAGACGAAGCGCTTTATAGTAAGTAGGATCTGTTTTTATCTCCGTACGGCATCAGGAGAGAGACAGAAGTCACTGTAAGAAATCAGGTAGAGGCGATCAAGTGGCTCTAGCCATGCTGTCCCCCTCATGGTCCTTTTTAAAGGATTCCACGATG
>MU890945.1:0-10940 GCA_036418205.1 Ostertagia ostertagi
GCCATGCATTTTGTGGATCTTTCTCGTGCGTCTATCTAAGATTAAGTATGAAATCAATAAGTTCTCATCCTCCAAAACCCACGCAGTAATTTCTAAGTAATTAGGGAACTGAGAAAAATCCGGGGAGATAAGACCTTACCTTAGCGAACAGGACTTAGAAAAGAGGAAAGAGTAGGAGATCTCCATGAGGCCATGAAGGACCTGGTTCTGGAACGTTTTTCCAAGGCCCAGAAAAGTACAGGGAGGGAGTGCACGACGAGTAGATAAGGGTAAGGAAAAATGACAAAGAAGGAAAAGAGCGGTGGTCTCTCCAGGCCTCAGGATCGCTCCCAATATAGCAGGGTTAGCGTGTAACAATAGGAATACTAGGCGAGTTCTGAAGGAAAGGCAAAGATGGAAGAAGCTTTCGATAGGGCACAGAAAGAAATTGGGTGCTATCCCAAAATACGGGGGCATCCTCTAAGGCTGAGCCTAGGAGGATAAGGTAAAATGAAAAAACATGAGAAAAAACGGGCGGTCTTTGGGCCCCAGGAACACCGCTAAGCAGGGTTAGCGTAGACGAGAGGAATCCTTGACCAGCCGAATTCTGAAGAGAAAGGAAAGAAGCAAGGAGCTTTCGATCGGGAACAGAAAGAAATTGGGTGCTATCGCAAGGTACGGGGCATTCTCTTGGACTGGGCCTAGAAGGGGAGGGGGTAACTCTGGGGAAAGTGAGGACTGCTCACGCATCCTAGAGTGCCTCCTCTCCGCCTAAGGCCCAGTCTGTTTATAATAATTAAGTGTTGATGTTGTTAACGATGTTTTACGCGCTTTTAAATGTCCCGTATTTTGCGATAGCGCCAGAAATTGGGTAGAGGAAGAATTTGTGGCGTATTCGAGCAACACACTCAAAGGAGGTTTTTTCTAAGAAGCTTTGGACCTCAGGAACGCCCTCCCCCATATAACCCCCTACCCATCCAACTTGATTCGAAGCTTGCTGTTCTAAGAGCGATTACCCGAGGTATTCAGATTTTTGGTAATCATAAAAAATACGCGTGAAAGGTTGATAAATATACAGCTTACCCAGAACGGCTAGCCGAGTCCACGTACCTTTTCAGTCCGGAAACAAAAAAAAACAAAAGAAGAAGGTTGAGTAAATGTTTTGTAAGAGGAGAGATAAACAGAGGGCGGATGAATGAGCCAGCAGGCATCGAATTTCGCTGGCCAGGAGTGTAATCGAAACCCAAAGGGGCTCAGAGGAACAGCAGCAGTCCTTTGATGGTGCCCTTGAGAAAAAAAAGTAATTTTGCACAAGATCTGCCCTCGGGTTTCCCGGATACGTATGTGAGAAAGGATCGATGGCTGTCGCGAGCAAGTTTGGAGTGAGTAGAAGAGTCAATAAAACCCTATGAAATCTCAACTTTGACGTGTCTTGGACGGCAATTTACCCACATCACTCAAACACTCAGCCCAAGAAAAGGATCGTGGGATTCCCTGGGGAAACTGGTGGGGACAAACGATTCACAACTATTCGCCCCAAAGAATCTCGAACAAGTGCAATCTTATAAGTAAAAATAGCCACAAGATGTCACAAGCGCCGGTCTGCCAGCCCAGAGGGCTCATTAGGAAATTCGAGAGCTCTCAAGAGAAACCCTCTTTTCAGAAATAAGACCTGGTCTGCCAATCAGCCCGGGCAAACCAAAGGGCAAGCGTTAGGCGGTTGCAAGACGGCTAGCCTGGCAAGAGAATAGCATAGATGACGGAATAAACGCACTAGCGCCGGGGCGTGACCATAGAAAGGGAGCGCTTGGCCGTGTGTGACGCTGGCGAAGTCAGCGCCGCTCGAAAGAAGTTCTAACGCTCGTTCGGTATTTTCCCACTGGCGGCGCCATCTTAGCTACTTAGTAGGCTCGCATTAATTATTCCAATGGGATAGCGCTGAAGCCGAGCGGAGCAGCAATAATGTGGTAATTATTGCAGCGATCAGAGCTGGAGCAAGTCCTTGGGGCTTATTTCGCCATAGATTGGGCCTGATGGGACCTATACATTCAACATGGGACACATGGAGCTTAACTCGGCGCTAGATCCTGCAGAAAATGGGGGTTGGCACCGCTCGGGTTGAGGGCCAACATCTTGGCTGGTTGGCTTCCGATAGGTAATCCAACGTCTCCGCATAGTCAAACCTTCGCTCGTGAGAAGCCGCCGCTAGTTTTGTGTCAAAAAAGCATGGGATCGGTGCAAAAGGAGGCAAAACAGCTAGCACCGTCAGCCTGGAACCGTGCGCGTTTGAGCTGCTGAAGAGGGCTTGGAAGTTGGCGTCTACCCATGCGCCAAACCTTGCCGCCCACATATATCAAATGCAATATTCGCGCCCCAGAAGTCAAACTACTCTGAGGGCAGAGTCTGAGCCAATTAAGCCCTGGTGTTGAAAAGTAGGGTACCAAAGGATGAGTGCTTTCGAAGTCCTGCTAGGGGGAGGGGAGGGGTGAAGTCACGAATGGTCGCCCAAATGGGCGATATAAAGTACATTAGATACAGTACTGAGTGGGTTAACATACGATTATCAAGCGTAGGGTAACGGAAGTAAATAAGCAGATGTAAACAAGTAAATCAATACAAAAACATAGATACTGGGAAGCTGCAAAAAGAAGCTGCAGCAGTAAGTTCAAAGGAATCGTACCAGCTGATGCGCTCTCCTCTATCTTTCCGAGTTCCGGTATTTTTCTGCAAACATATTAAATTTATATTACTCATAAACTCAACAGAGTTCAAACCTTCAATTTTAGAAAGTAAATTTATTGATATATTATTATGTGGGGTCAGACAAAAGAGTAGTCTAGTTTCCGTTTCGCACGTGCCCTTAGACGGAAATTAGACAGAATAATGTATCCTCCCTTAGTGCTCATCAGCAAGGGAAAGGAGGGGTAGAAGTTCAAAACTATTATTATGCATTTGTTTTTGAATTACTAGTACATAAAAGCAACGAAGATGGCAAAAAACGATAGCAAGCCAAAGGAAAGTTCCGAAGAAGTTATTCAGAGTGCATCTGAATGCCCAATTGCACTCTCAGAGACAGATTTCAACAGCATTGCTCCGTTCTTGCGAAACACCGTGTAGAATGAAGCAAGGTTTCCTTGCAATGTGTTACTACGTTAACATCAGCTGGTCAACTTCTCTTCCGTCCTTCTTCTGTCCGAAAACAATGTTGGCCACACCCCCTGGTGACCAGCATAGCTCCACAAACGATACTAATGAGAGAGGTAAGGGTGAAAAAAATCGTAATGAAGACAAGGTTGACGGCGTCTTCTGAGAAAGCGTGTCATGTGAAGCTTGCCACAGGTCGTCCGTTGTAGAAGGAAAAGGGGTAAAAGGAGGTCAAGTAGGGTTTGGACAACGAAGACCCGGGGTTCGCAAATGGTCAAGGCGAAAACACTATAACCCGTCCATGAGAGGAAGCACCTTATAAAGTAATCAGGAAAAACATAAGGGTGAATTGTGAGACAACCTAAGGATACTTTCTAAAAATAGCCAACCAATGAATAGGTAGGTAAGCGCTGGGTTGAAAATGCGTTATAGCTTCATGTGGTCAACAAAACTGCCTCTGAACGGCTAAGCAGACGCCCAGAAACCTATTCATAGTGCAAGTGGCGCGGCTTGAACGCTAAGAATTCAAACAGAGCTGAAGGATTCTTGAGGTTCCTGGCACTCGGAAAGTAATGGGCGTCTGAATTACGTGACTAAAGGTTTTTTCAGATATTATGTTACCTAGCCAATAAACTATTATATTTGATTTTGTAAATTTATTTCTTTTGTAGTTTTTAATCAGTAAATTTGCTCTGAATGGTAAAGCAAAAAGAAAAATAATAAATTCGCTTCTATTTTGTTATTCAAAATGAGCTCCTCCCTGGAATGCGCCATGCACACTACTCCCTCTAAAAACGTAGCACCTAGTGTTCCAGGGCGGCATGACCTGTTTGATGAACTGATACGCCAAACCAGGGAAGGATGCATCTATCAAAGCGGTGGAACCCAACGCTAAACGTTATCCCACGCCAATAAGACTTGACCCCGGATTTGTAGTGGATCAAACAGCGGCTGAGGCGTCTTTATCTAGGAAAACGGTACCAGGAGTTTGGACTGAGAGAGAGGATAGTGCCATGAAGCATAACCACAGCTGCAACAGAGCGGTCGCTTGCAAATCTAAAAAATTGCTACCTGTTTGGGTCGATTTGCTTTTGCCTTCTATCAGCATCAAAAAACCCAATTGACGTAACTAAGTTCATTATGAATGAATCATCGCCAGAGCGTCCAGCAAAAGAACACTGGTTGAATTGATATCTATAGCCCGGCTAGCTTAGGTGGTGACGACCACAACGAACGCCTAAGTAGAAGGAGAATAGGGGTTAAATTGGAATCTCCCTCAAAAGCAGTGACCGACGGGGGTAATCGGAATTCAAACCTAAAATTACCCACAAAGGAGTGAAAGTAGGCGTTCAGAAATATATGATCACATGACAACATTGAAGGACGGCCGTGTGCCATTAGGTCCGGTTGGCTATGCGCGCTACTTCATCGCTAAAATAACTCTACTACCAATAAACGAGTCCAGAGATTTGCAAAGTAGCGAAGGTATTCTTGAAAAACAAGACTGGATCGGTAATCTTCACCGTATCGTTTGCGCTTGTATCGATTTCTCGTGATGCGCGCGCCGCGCACACAATGAAAACCGGACCTACTGCCATATTTGAGTCGTGACGAAGCGCTAGCACCTAAATCCCCAAATCTCTATTCACATACGATTGCTTCTAGAAAGCAGTGTTAAGCTTACCCATGTCCTACCCAAGAGGTCGTGCAAATTGGAAAGGTAGGCAAAGATTGGCTTCCAGGCCAATGATTCACACTCCTCGATGACAATTTTGCAGCGACCACTCTCAATAATTTTTGACCACACCAACCTTTCAAGTGGATTTCGCTCGTGGTGGGCGGCATATTTGCCCTTGAGGACCTGGCAGTTAAACTGAATAGGTATTCAGAAAGTGCATTAAAGAAAAGTGACAGAATTCAACGGAATCGTGAAAATTGAGTTATCCTCTCTAGGAGGTGGCCAACACCGCGCGATCAGACACAATGCGAGTTTTTGGAGAACAAGCTGGCGGGAACCAGCCGAAAACTTCTCTTCCCGCTGAAATGATCCCTTTCCATTTTTGGGCTTCTGAGTCAAGCTCGGAGCAGATCAGGTGCCACCTCATCGGTTGGTTACTTTTTTCGAGATTTTACGACACCCCCCCTCTCTCTCTCCAATGGTATCCCACCCTTTATAACCTTTGACATTCGCCAACTCCGAAGACCCCCTCTAAGTCACAAGTACGACCCTTCTCCTCGTTGGTAATTGTACCAACGGACAGTTCATCCTGCTGGAGTGAATTTAAAATGACAACCGGCCCTCAAATCCCTTTGACTGATCTCTGAGATCGAATCCTGCCTGGATTTACTACTTCGATTCTCTCTCTGAAAGCCTTACCGGGTAATCAGATTGGTTTCGCTCTGAAAATAAAACGACATAAATATCAATTCCAGCCAGAGATATACCCATCAAAGTGTCTAAATTCGAGGGAAGTCGAGACCGAGCGCAACGTTCGAAAATCATATCGGCTATCTTCCCACCGGGATCCCTTTGCTCCTAGAACCTCAGTCCTAAAACTCACGTTTGCTAATCCTTACGAATGTCGAGTTGCCATTCCGCCAACCTCATATACACTAACCATGTAGGGAAGCTATCAAGCTCATTTCCACAACGCTAACCGCAGAGGAAATGGAAATCCTCTTTATTATATTTTTATCTTTTTTATCCCTATATCCCACTACCAGCGTAAGCTTGGAGAGTTCACCAGAGGGACAAGCTCTTGAGAATGACAAAAAATCGGACAGAAAATCTATATGAAAGTGCAACCACGATTTTGCATAAAACATCGACTGGAATAGTGAAAAGCGAAGATGAAGAATGACGCCAAAAATCTCGCTAATAAATTGTGGGACTGAGTAGTGGGAATTGTTCTAGACGAAGAGACAGGCATCTATCGATTTTCTCGGTATGCGCCATGCACTTAGTTTTCGTTCAGTGTTGCAAAGGCGTGTGAATTAAACATACTTGGATACTTGGTCACATATCATGCAATATGATTTGACCATTGGCAGAGGGACATGCACTCAAATTTTCCAAGCGAAGTGAAATCCCGCGGTTTGTGACAGTGGCCAGCAGTACCTCTAGCTTCAAGGATATTTGGGGTTGGTTAATTCTTCGTAATCTCTAGGCTTCCGGGTTTCCCACACATGTATGGGAGAGTTACGGTTGTGCGACAAAATCCAATACGAAAGTATCATGTGCGATCCCATTTGGGAAGGTTAGTATAATGGAAATGATTCGGGCGCTCCAGTTGGGCATTTTATGGAAACTCACGTCCTTTTCGTGGCTCCTTATCGCGCTAGGAGTACCTTGGGCCAATAGAGAGTGACTGATACGTAAAGCGGTTAACTCCTACTAACCGTGAGCCTTCCCCTATTTTCCCCGCCAGCTACCCAGTTGGTTTCATGCGACGATTTTTGAGCATTTGGGCTGAAAAAAGAAGCAGTGGAGCCAGATTTGGCTCGTTTGGCGGCATTAGAAACGATGGCCAATGTGATTTGTTGAAAGAGTGACGAACATTATCCTGCTAGCGCTGGCAATTTGCCAATCAATGCTTCTAACGGAACAAAACTTGCCCTCATCAACGCGATTTGAGTCAGAATTAATTTGAAAGTTCTGCTGCACTTTCAAAACGTTCAAAGGCGCTTTGCAACCTCCCCCCTCGGGTTGAAGGGTTTTTTCATCATCAGAAGAATTGTGTAGAGTTGCGGGACACGGGGGCACGGGACGTGAGCACTGGTGGAACCACAGTACCCGTCTCTCATCTTATTATTGCCATATAAAGGTTGCCGCGTACTTGACGCACTTTTGCACAGTAGGACCTGGGGATACTGTATATAGTAGTCCGCATATCCAATTATATAATTTCTTGATGTATTTCACCAGAAAATCCTAATCTTATTGATGGAAATCTCATCATGATAATGGAACTGATGTACTTTTGCATAGCTGATACTGATACCCTTTACGTTAAGGATTTCTTAGAAGGCTACATCTAACCGAATTATTTATGCCCCAAGAAGTCCATTAGCTCGAAACGCTGACGTTTCAGGAAATGTTCAAAGCTCCAACAAAAGCGCCATCCTCCCATTGAAATTTCTTCTTCCGGGACCGGCCGGCTATTGTTCGTTGCAAAGCGCCGCCACTCCCGCCCTTGCAGAAGCGGCGCCACCTCGCCTTATGCAGCAACGAAAACTTTCTGCACAGCTTGGGAATTTCAAGTTGTTGAAAGGATGAGATTGGTCGTCGAAAAACAATACTGGCTCAATATTGAGGAGGAATATAGGGAAAAAAGGAAAAAAAATTGTCAAGGAGTTCCTAAAATAAAAGTATTCTTCTCGCTTTTGCATGATGTGGTTTCTAAGTTCTCGAAACCAGAAAGAAAAATTGTCCAACAAAGCGGATCGATAACGTTTGGAGCGATCAAGGTGGGCGGAGCTCTCCATGAGTGGCAAGCCCCGCCACTTTGCTTGTGCCCCAAATGTTAATTTTGGAAAACACAAAAAGAAGAGAGAGCGGGCGCAAAATCTAGACTGCCTAGCAGTGCTAAAGTGACCAAAGTTGGTGCATGGCTAATAGCGAACTGACAAATTGAAAAATTCACCAAACAATTTTATTTTCCTTGCTAACACAGCAGACAGCCAAAGAAACGAGAGCAGAGGTAGAGACGCAGAGGACAATATATCAAAAGATCAAGTGTGGGCAGGAAACAAAGGAGAAGAAGTCAAGTGGTAGTGGGGGTACCTGACAGGAGGCCCGTCGCGCGACATGGTGGCAGAGTCAGCGGATAATTCGTAGCGCGTGATGTGCAATGTAGGACTTATAATAGTAGATTGTATCTAACGTGGCGCGCAATCACTACTGTACACAGCTGCAACTCGCCCCCTGACTGGTGCCTACTTGCCGCACGACGGGCCTCCAGTTGGGTATCCGTGGTAGTGGAGGGTGGGGCGTGTACCGATGTAGGCGCTGTGAGCTACCGAGTCTTGCAAATTACGCTCCGAAGCAGCCAGGGCGGGGGGCCCTGGTGACAGTCAAAATGGGAGGAGTTTAGCAAACGATCTTGCATTTTCGCAGTGGGCGGGGCGCGTATCAAGTGGGCGGAGCTAGAATTAAAGATTGCAATGCCCTTGTACCGCTCCACCTCCAATATTCCACAATCGTAAGTGTACCGAGACAAACTGGTAAAGGATACTTGTGCCACGCACAATCAGTTCTGATGCGCCAGGCCTTTCGCTTCCATTGATAACAGTGACATTTAAGTGAGCATTAGGGTTTTGCTAAGACTTGGGGGGAGCAAACGATTAGCACTAGCTTTCTTATACTAACAATTTGGGTAGGTAACTCCTTGCAAAGGTTAAGGAAAACATCCTAATCTTTTAAAAAATATCCAAACGTGCTATCTGGGGCTATTTTAGGGTAGAACGGTTATTTGACCTGGAAGAGACTCGATCGGAGACCAGTTGCGTAGTAGCAGCGCCTCTTGCCTCCCCTCTTCGCTGTCCTACTGTGACAAAGACATCTCTAAGAATCAAGTGAAAATAGAAACTAGCGGATTTTCAAGGATAACAGGCGTCTCTTAGAGTGTCCTCAGGAAGGACTTTCAAGCGGCCGGGTGTGGGACGTAGACTGGCGGCGCCCTAATTGGCGCCACTTTCGCCACCGCGCGGCAACCGTTGGCTTTTGGTCAAGTGTCCGCGGCGGCGGATGCGCGATGGCGGATGCCCACGTAAATGACGTCTACTATACGGGCGGGGTGGCTAATTATTACAAAGCAGAGGCGTCTTTGTGGTGTTGCGTCACTTCTCACGGGCATCAGATTCCATACGTGGAAAGCGCTCGGCTAAGTGGCTACGAAAGCCGTAGGACGACGGCGAAGCGCTCTTCGTCTACGATTTCGTACTTTCAATGAGAATTATCCCTTTATTAGCTTTTTTCTCGATATTAGTTCCATTGGAGAGATAATGAGAGGCCAAGGGGTTCAAGTTTTGCGTGCTCTCTGACCGATATGGAATCACTGGTGCATTCTGAAAGATTAAGGGCATTCATGTGAATAACAAAAGTCTAATCTTGTATGATTACGTTTCTTGGACTGGAAAAGTCGGCGCAGAGCAATATTCTTGGAATGCGCCATGTTTTCGTTTTCAGGTCAAATTCCGTAGAAGCACCTGGATGCGCAATCTATATAAAGGCGGGTAGGGACCAAACAAAATGCGGGGGTCAACCGTTCGTTCGCGCTATTCGAATAAGGGGGTCGCAACTGCGATTCTGGGGGCTTTGGGGTTGAGAAAGGTTGATCATGTTTGAGAAAATTGCGAATGGGGGATTACGTTTGAATGAGGAGGGGAGGGGCGATGATTGACCCTGTGTAAGTATTCCAAACTGGCTAAAGCCCTTGGTCCCATGAGAAGCCTGCATTTGTAGGCCGGCCGATTTCTTAGCGTTAGCCGATCGCCAAGGATTCAACCCATGAAGTTCCGGACAATGCCAGCGCTCTGCTATCCAAGGTGGGGAATTTCGCCAAGACTGAAATTCCACGGCTATCCACTTATTATGTTCGACTTACTAGACTGGATAAGAGGGCGAAAAAGAAGACGAAGGAGATCAAATAGCCACGAGTATGAAGGAACGAGCTTTTCCTATAGATTTTTTGGCCCTCAAGCTATCGCCTAATGTCCAACGATCTAGTGGATAGCATGGCATGGCATGGTGAATTTAGCCGAGATGAACCAATAAGGCCTGGTAGTCGTTGAACGAATTTCAGTTAATCAGAAAACTGATATCGCTGGAAAACAAAGAGCTTCAAGGGGAACTGCAGGCGGTCAGAAGCGCTTGCAGTCATCTAATCGAGTTTTCTCGAAATAGAGGTCCATTTGCGCCCAGTAGACAGAAAACACATTTGGCCCAGAAATCCACATCTACTCAGAGGAAATCGGCCAGGTGCAAAAATTTCTCGGTAAATCCAAAAAATTCCCCAAAATTTCGATGATTTTTGACAAATATTCGAAAAACAGAGCCGTAATGGTGAATGAAGCCGATAGGGATGAAGCATCGGAATTGGCAATCGGTGAGGACTGAATTGTTTGGCGATCGATCCGCCAGCTGTTGCCACCTGCCATTAATAGGAAATAGGCAGCGTTCGTTGGAATACAATAGCCTGTTCACAGCTGCAGGTGGTTTGTTACGGGGCTGTGGACGTATCTGAGGCTGAATCAGCCTCGGAGTCGTGGTCCAATGATCCCTGGGTAAACAGTTTGTCACCGATCAGGAAACAGCCCAGCTCACCAGCGCTACAGTTGCGTTGGGTTTTCGCAATGTAGCACACCAGTCGTATGCATGGCGTATCTACTAGGTGTCAAACATCTACAATATTTCATACTTAACGATATTGACAAATATTATGGCGAAATTAGTAATTAAGTGGATTAGGAAGCTTGGGTAATTAACAAATAACTAACAATACATAATAATATCGTTTGCTAACTCAATAGTTTGGCATTTATTATTTCTTTTTTATCATTTATTATTTGAACAACTCGTTTATCATTGTTTAATTTTTTGAATAACTAAAACTCTTTTATCACTGATATTCAAGCGTGGCGAAGTTCCCAGAAGGAATAGGAAGGGTAGTGTTCCTTATCCCATCAAAAAAAGCTTTTGACTGTGCCCAGGTAGCCTAACTTGTAATGCACTCACTCGGTAGGCGACAATTGCGGGTTCTAGTCCCGCGCGGGGGCGAAAGTTTTGTTGATAACCCAGAATTCTTGTGAAACCTTGG
>MU890948.1:0-10344 GCA_036418205.1 Ostertagia ostertagi
TTCATCAGCACGCTCATGTCATGTTCATGCTTCGCTCCTAACAAAATTCCATCATTTCCTCTCGTGAATGGGAAGCAATGTCGTAGCCAACGAGAACCGCTCTCGCCTCTCCGTTCGATGTTTGCGATTTTTCAAGCTTTAATTAATTTGATCACATCGCAGACTGATAGTCAGTCATTATTCTGTCAATATCTGTCAGCACCTTTCTTGTCATTCCATTACGTTCCTTCCGACATTTTACCTTTGTTCCACTTTCGGTACTCACCAGTCATCATCTCACTATATTTTGTCACCACTATTCATCCAATTTTTAGGCAGCTGCAGATTGATGTCTCTCCTTTCCGTTAACAAATCCCGTCGTTAGTTTGCAAATGATTCTCCTTCTATTTTATTAACTAAGTTTGATTTCAGATGATCAGTTCGGAGGCCTCTTTGGGCGCCTCCGCTCCTCCATATTTTAGTCAACCTCAGTCTGAACCGGAATATATGGTGAGTAGTTATGTAGGGGCCAAGTCGCAGTTCAAAGTATGACGGCAGAAGTTGGATAGTAACCGCGCTGTCGCAATGGCACGTTATTTTAGAGAATAAGGTCGCGTTCACAGTCGGTCAGCCGCTCGCCTGACTGAAACGCCGACTACGAACGCGCCCTGTTCAGATCTTGACCTAAAGGTCACCTGCTACCAGGGTGAATAACGGTCGAGGATTTCCTCGACCATAGCTCTCTACCATGCGAGAGTAGTGCCGAGAGTGAACATCCGCGCGGAGAGCACAGACGGCACGCGCATGGCGAGTGTGAATGTCCGCGCGAGAGATCGTGTCTGATCGGGCAGAGAATCCTCGACGTGCCGTTGAGGAATCCTCAAGCGATATTCACCCTGCCTGCTACTATTTGCTCTTCCCAAACCTTGCATATATGTGGAGGTCTTCAGCTAGCCTTTCGATCATAAACAGCCCCACTTTGCGCGCCCTACTTGGTCACTGACTGGAGCTATAGTCATGATAGTATCAGATAGGATCATTCAGATTTAGAATTTTTCAAAAAGATTGTTCTTTCAGAACACCGTCGCATTCGCTCCATCATCATACTCGTATCAGCCGAGTGTGATGTGCTCGATGCAGACTCAAGCGCACTGCTTCGGCAGCCTACCATTTGGTCTTCCGTAATGTGCTCGATGCAGACTCAAGCGCACTGCTTCGGCAGCCTACCATTTGGTCTTCCTCCACAAATGCCCTTCTTATCAACAGGTAAACAGAAATTTCGAAATTAAATACTTTACCTCGATATTCAGACCAAGACTGCTGTACTATGTAATAGTTTATTATTACGGCAGTTATCAATCCTGGAAACACTCGAGCAAAATAGGAAAATTCAGAAGAATTTTTTTCAGTTCGGTCCCCAAACTCTCGAACTTACCCTAAATTTGTAAAGTTAAGTTTTCCGGGTTGAATGTATGCCCGTTACCAAGCTGTTGTGATTCTTGCAAACCAGGATAAACGGGGTGCGTGCAGGAGTGACAGTGGAAAAAATAGAATAGAACGCGTTGAAAACGCCCCAAATGGAGGTTCATCCTTATTTTATTCGTGTGGGCTAAGGCAGTGAGAAGAAAGGTCGCGGAAAAGAGAGGATAGGCAAGAGAGCATAACATACGAGAGAGGGCAGACACCTGCTTGCTGCAAATGGGGAAATGGAAGCGGTCGACTTTTCGGTGGCTAAACCCATCTCTTTATAATTTTTCATGTTTTTATGCAACACAATACTAGCAATTCCGCAAGTGGCATTTTGATCCTCTGCGTTTTCAATTGTCGACGAACTTTGCTTTAAAATGAGAATTCTAGAACTCAAAATGAATATACGCCTTTCGAAAGGCTCGGAGAAAGCCCCACGAAACCGGCTCAAAGGCTCAGAAATATGTATATTAACCTAAAAGAGCTTCTGCTCGGAGCATATTAACTCGTCCATGTGGATCGGTGGAAAAGAGTTGGTGTTCTCCGTTCGTTGTGCTGCTCTTATTTGTAATACAGTTCCGTGTAAAACAAATATCGGAGTTGTCTGTATCGGTCTGTACCTCTCAGTATCTCCGATGTAGTTCTGCAGTGTATCAACTTTCGACAGTCCATTTTCCTTATGGTTTTTGTTCCAGCCCACAGTACCACCACCAGCGATGCCGTTACAGTTTGATGATCGCCGGTTGGTTGCACCCACATCAATCAACCAAAGCCTTCCGATGCAATCGTCCATGATGCAAAGCTTTGCCCTACCCGCCTCCACGCCGTCCATTCCACCACCACCGCCGTTCGCATTTCCTTCGTCCGGTGTTGGTGGGAGCAATAGTGGAGGTGGAAACGCTCCGAGCAGTAGCAGCAGTAGTGGACAGCCGTTTGGTGCATCTGCAGTCGACTCATGTCAACAAATTTCACATGTGTTGCAGTGCTACCAACAGGTAATCGATAATCGATCGATTTCACCACCGTACTTACAACGTTTTTTGAAGGGTGGAGAAGATGCGGAGTTCGTGCGGAAAGCTATCGAGAGCCTTGTCAAAAAGCTGAAGGAGAAACGTGTCGAGTTGGATGCTTTAATAACAGCGATCACCTCCGCCGGGAAGCAACCCACAACTTGTGTTACCATACAAGTAAGTTAGTTTGCCTTTTCCATCCTTTTACAACGTTATTTGAGAGGCGATGACATGCACAGTCGCGGGCGTGGTGCGCGACCACAGCACGATGTCATTTATTGATTACTGGTCATGCCGCGCTGCGACTGCTCGCGTCTCGTATTGCTTACCTCAAATCCGATAGACTTCGAAGCACAATGTGTTTTTCTTAGTTTAGTGGTCCACTGCTAGTGTAAATAGTCCAAGAAAAGGAGCTGAAGCTAATTTTCAACGAAAACATTTGAAATTTCAGCGTTCGCTTGATGGTCGTCTACAAGTGGCTGGCCGAAAAGGTGTGGTAGGTTCGAATACGAATTTGTTCTTATTCACCCAATGTCGTTTCCCTTCGTGACACCTCACCTTTCTACCGTTCTCCCGTCTCATCTTCCTTCTGAATACAGGTGTTCTACTTAAGATAAAAAAACCCTATCTATGAAGACAACTTGCACGACGTTTTCCTTCTACGAAAAATTGAGGACGAAAACCGATAAGAACGCAATTTTCCAAGCATTGCTTCACACAGTAATGCAAGCTTACGCTACCGGGGCACCATTTCATCCCAACTCAGCTTTTTGATGTCCACAACCCTGCATTCTTGTGAAACATTCGCAAGGCGAACTGCGGCCAAAAACAGCAGTTAATAAACAAAAACAAGTTCTAGATTGCTTTAGGCTCTACTTCTGAGGAGTTCAGGCTAGAGTCCATACGTCTCCCGACGTGCATGTCCTCAGGTGGACGTTTCAAAAAGACCCACGATAGGTGACACTAGGACTAAGACGAGGAGAGGATAAAAACGCCAGAGCTAACACAAACTGTTCGCATTCTCCCCCAGACTCTTCTTTATCCATTCCTGAGCTATGCTTACAGTTTAGTCCCGAGCCACAGTAACTGGCTCATTCACTCGAATGCTCTCTAAACCCACCACCACCTCCCCACCCCAACGACCTAAGCGCCCTCCCCAGATTCAAACTCGATACAAGGGCAATGTCGTAATACAAGTAATTGTACTGCGCGACAAAATACGCGTCAATTAGAAGGTTCATCCATGTCACCATGCTTTCTGTGTTACCGAGCAACATGTTGCATTGGCACAGATACCAGCGTGCTCGTCTCCGACAACAAAAGCATTTCTCGTGCTGAAAACTCCCTTTTCCTTCAAGAATTTAACGCTTCTCCAACGAAACCCAGGGTTCAATGTATACTTCAACTAGCAAAATAATATAGGACCGTGAGACTGCTTGAACACCTTTGCCAGATAAATACTCAGATTGCTCCATCACCTCCTGCAGGAGTGGAATAAAGGCTCAGAAATGGCTGGCGTAAAAGCGAGTGATATTGTTAACGGCGCGCATGGTCTGACGTCAAATCAACTAACGCTTCCATCCCAACGGGTTGGTTAATCCTCAAACTACGAATTTTCAGAAAAAAAATTAATTAATGTGCTTTGGGCTGCAACTTTTTCCTCCAGAAACTATAGCTGTGGAGATGCGTTTGACTCAGGCAAGATAATAGCCGGAGATTTGGTTCCCGGACCATACGCGCGAGTAGCAGTCCCTCTTGCCTACACCGCCGTCCCTTTTCGCAATAAGAGTAGTATTGAAGCAAGTCAAAAGAGTTTATCAAAAACCTACATCAGGATCAGCCTTATAATCGGTCTGGACGGACTCACAGCTTGAGAACCCTGTGACGCATAGGTATGAGCACTATGCTACCCCGTGTCTGGCAATTTGTCGCGCGCGGCAACCGGAAAACTATCTACGGCGACACGCCGCATGCACTATTGACATACCACAGCACATCTGTTTTTTGACAACTTAGCGATCATTCGATCCTATTTGTCTAATGGGAACTCTTGTTAACTTTGAAACTGTTGATCCTGCGAGACTTAGTCAGGGAAACACATTCTGGCGCCAGTCAAAGCCAACTGCCACCAACGCTGAGTCTCAGTGCATTGAAATGCGCATTGATTTTACGCGCACAAATCAATATCCATTGTTGTGCGTGCATGGGATTGATCTCAAAAGCCAATCACTAGCCTCTTTTTCAACAGTTGTATGAAATTCAAGCAGTTTAGAAGCTCTCGATGTGCACGATACCCGCAGAACATCAAGACTTCATCTGCATCAATCCCTACCATTACGAACGCGTTGTGTCCAATGGGCTAGCACCGCCAGGTGAGTAATTTATTGCTACTAGCCGTTACTTCCTTAGAAACGCCTAATTTTCTGCTCAAAGAACTAATCGCTGTCCGTGCCAAGAACGTTTTTTCAGACTTGAAGTCACTGCGAGTCGATCCAGCACCGCCGTCGATCATTAACAAAACAGAATTTCCAGTGCAAGACTACGAAATGAGCGAAGCCGTCCCCAGCAATTCCAGTATGGTTTTTTTCTTGCATGTAGCCATACTTGAGGTTTGAGTGTTCTGCAGGAAGTCACTGCGCGACGTCGCGCATTTCAAACTTCCGCGCCGAGTCGACTATAGATTTTGTGTGTGTGGCGTACCACGTCTGCAGGGTGTCCTTCTGTCGCTAGAATTCGCGAATGTGTTGCGTGTTGCGCGAAAACCTCTAATCTCTAGGACTAAGTGGAAATTTAAGCTGGAAGTCGCGCGACGTCGCGCAGTGACTTTCTGTTACAAACCTTTGAAACTCGAGCCTATACACACAAAATAGCACTGCTACTCGCAACTATTCTTTTTCCTACAGGGTTTTAAAGTGAATCATCTTTGTACACTTACCCCTTCTCTGAAACATTTGATGTATTCAACTGATGACGGTGATCAAGAAAAACCTCTAGTCAACAAAAGCGCAGCATAGCCTAGCAGTAATTTGATGTAAATCCAATCAAAGAAAGTTAACTCCTTTCATGAGTTTGATAACAGACTCATTGCGCTACCTGGAAGCAGGCTTCGGTCAGAAGCTCACAAGCTGAACCTAATGAATCACTCAGGAACATAGCAAGGAACCAGGTACAACCAAACGAATTCCCAGGGGCAACTCAAAATACCACGCGAGCAGGATCAACCGTCCGTCGATCCAATTTCAGAGATTTAACGACCTTTTCCCTCATGAATGGGGTGGAGCTCGACACCCCCCCCCCACACCATCAGCTTTAGGAGGTCCTCAAATAAGAATCACTCACCACTCCTGCCACGATGTATAGTATTTGATTTTTTTCTCCCATTTGAAATGTCCCGACTCCGCCCACTTTTACCCGCAATATGGCCGTCGAGCGGGGAGGAGTAGCGAGGAGTAAATATGATTAAGGCCTCCCACCCCCGCTAAGAACTGGCCCTGAGCGCTAGCCGCTATCAATCAAATTGATAAAATTCTGCATGAGCCCTTCAAATCGCGTCAATATTCTACACTCGCATGTACTCAGAAGAAATAATCCTACGAGAAGTACATTCGGTGCTGTATCAAACGTTGTATTCACTCGATTGCACCTTCGCAGCAAGATCATGGCAGAACGTTCATTGCAGTTGTCAACGGAGCTGCACGGAGTGCCGTTAACGATTAATGTTCGACTCACGTGCTGAATACTCCAAAGAATAACAGTTCACTTGTTGACGGTCTCAAGAGGAGCCCATGGGGGGTATGATCGGTGGGTGGTAAAGGATTCAACTGTGAGTGACCAAAAAAAAACATTTTCATACGGACACTTCCTTAATTAAGAGAGCGCTGACAGAGGGTCAAAATTTTTTTACATCTTGAATGTATCAACAGCTAAATTCATATGTTGTTCGTAGAGCCGTGACGAGTCACCTTTTCAGCATATGGTAGATCTGCCATCACTCAAAAAAGAGGAGTGTATTTTGAAGAATAATTCTTGCTGGTCACAGTAAATATAATTTTTGGTGGAGTGCTCTGAAGTACGTGAATCATCTCCCTTTCGCTTCACGTCTCAACCAGCTAACAATTTTTTCGCCGCACTGGAAGGTGGATTAAGTTTTTCTTCTTTTTTCTTGTATCGGAGCGACACGGAACGGTTGCACTAGACTGGCATCACTTATCCGTATAGACCCGACCCCCGTATCAATTTCAAACGCTGGGACGAATTCAAGAGTTTAACCAAACTTACCAGCTCTGGAGGTTGCATTATTTGGTGAAGGACATCTATGAGAAAATGAAGGCCATCGCAAAGTGCTCTGGGTTGTTCAGTCTGACTCAGCCTCTTCGTCAGTTTATCGTGCATACGATACGGTGGAGGAGGCGCCCCTACTGGCCCATTGAGGACCCAAATAAAGAGCTACATCAGTCAGGCAATCCGTTTTGTTTCAGATTTTATCGAATGGGCGCCGTCCTGTGCTCTGTCGCAGCAAGATTCATTTTCAGGTACAAAAAAATTCATTCATGGGCTATTTAACACGCCGAACGGAGATCCTTTTAAGTGTGGGCGGAATCGCTGTGCTATTTGTTTTGTTTTGTGTACTACAAAAAGTGGTAGCGGATAAAGGATGGTTCCGCCCGCGCGCACCTACCCTATTTTGGCAGTTTGCTGTCAAAATAGGGTTTGGTAGTACGAGTGACAACGCCAGTGGCATCAGCTAAACGTTACCAAAGCGCCTGCCTGCCCGGTGGACTGCTACGAACCTTGTTCTCGCATTATTCATCTCTCATACATATTTATATTACCAGTTGGCGCCGCACGCATTGCGCGCGCAACACAGATCTGTGGCGAATTTTTGATGGTGCGACGAAAAATTTCAAATTTGGCTTGATACAATACGAATATCTGAATTCTCCGCTAAATTCTATGCGCTCTTTCTTCGTCAACCATTATCCTATTTTTCTCGGTCCTCGGCCCGGACAATAAATCTCGTGGCGAACTCCGTCTACTTCGGTGCGTGCCCTGCCGACCAATAGCATTTGGCTCCCTTCTTTTCGCCGACCTCTACCCCCTTTTTCACCGGTCTCTGGGACCTCTTGGAACCAAATTACGACACTTTTGGCAAACTCCGCCCACTTGGGTGCGTGCTCTACCCACTAATAGCATTTGACCTCCTTTCCTTCGCCACCCTCTTTTCCCAGCCTCCTGGACTTCTTGGGGCCGAGTTATGAATTTTCGTCGCAAACTCCGCCCACTTTGGTCATGTCCCGCCCACCATTGACAGCTGGCCTCCACTCCTCCACCCACCTCCATCCACCTTTTCCGCGGCCTCCGGGACTTCTTGGAGCCCAAGTTATGAATTTTCGTCGCAAACTCCGCCCACTTTGGTCAAGCCCCGCCCACCATTGATAGCTGGCCTCCACTCCTCCATACACCTCTATCCACCTTTTCCCCAGCCTCCGGGGACTTCTGGAGCCGAGTTATAAATTTTCGTCGCAAACTCCGCCCACTTTGGTCAGGCCCCGCCCACCAATGACAATTAACCTCCACTCCTCCACCCACCTCTATCCACCTTTTCCCCAGCCTCCGGAGCTTCATGGAGCCGAGTTATAAATTTTCGTCGCAAACTCCGCCCACTTTGGTCAGGCCCCGCCCACCAATGACAATTAACCTCCACTCCTCCACCCACCTCTATCCACCTTTTCCCCAGCCTCCGGAGCTTCATGGAGCCGAGTTATAAATTTTCGTCGCAAACTCCGCCCACTTTGGTCAGGCCCCGCCCACCAATGACAATTAACCTCCACTCCTCCACCCACCTCTATCCACCTTTTCCCCAGCCTCCGGAGCTTCATGGAGCCGAGTTATAAATTTTCGTCGCAAACTCCGCCCACTTTGGTCAGGCCCCGCCCACCAATGACAATTAAACCTCCACTCCTCCACCCACCTCTATCCACCTTTTCCCCAGCCTCCGGAGCTTCATGGAGCCGAGTTATAAATTTTCGTCGCAAACTCCGCCCACTTTGGTCAAGCCCCGCCCACCATTGATAGCTGGCCTCCACTCCTCCATACACCTCTATCCACCTTTTTCCGGCTCTTTAGGACTTCCCCGACCCGAATTATGAGGGCTTGTAGAAAATGCTGTACACTTCAGAGCGCGCCCCGCCCATTCTGGGCAGGCCTCCGCCCACGTCATGTATGCGGGAAACACCTTAGACATTGCTCCCTTACACCGAATTGTTTTCTGCTCTGTAGGCTTTCTCCCAACCGAGTTATGAAATTTTTCATAAAGCACTGCTTTTTTAGAGAACGCCCCGCCCACCGGGGGTGGGTCTCCCTAATTCGATGTGACTTACCAATGCACACCTTTACCCACTTTTTGGCCCAGTTTCGAGGTCGTTTTTTCACTGAAATCGAAATCTTGGTCTTTGGTACAATTCATTTCGACGCGCCACGCCCTCTGTGGGCGGGGCTCCGCTTAGCTGATGTGTGTTTTGTATTACGTGAGACCCTGCCCACCCATCCCACACTTGACCCGGTCCCTCCAGGCGGATCCCGAGGAGCTAGGGAATTTCGTGACAGACATACAGAACGACAGACAGAGGGACAGAACGACAGACAGAACGACAGACGAAGCGCTTTATAGTAAGTAGGATAGTATTCTGGAATAGTTTATGGTAATGTATTTCAGGAGGCCACTCATCCGTTCAGGGCAGTCCGGCAGCTATTCAAAACTGTAAGCATTCCTTTATATCGAAATTCCCTCACATTACCGCTACTGCTATATATATGGCTTTTCTACTCTATGAGTTTGCTGCATAAGTAACCGCCCTTTTTGAAATGCATCATTGAATGCTTAAAGCAGAAGCGCCCTGCATATAGGAAAACGAAATTTCTTCATGAACGCTAACGGCCGTGTCGACTCCTCCCTCCCCCCCCCCTCCTCGAGTGAAATGGAAAGGATGGAAGCAGGGTCAACCCTACGTTGTTACGAGTAACAACGGGGGGTCGTACTCAGTTGAGCTTGGAGGGGGGTCGTACCCTCTCGGTGGCCGACAGTGGGATTCTTGGTAATATCGGATAATAGCCAGCACGTTACGTTTTCGTAAGATGACTGATACTAGAGCATCTATAAACCACGCTTCCCTCTAAATGAGCTTTCAAATGAATCAGCGAATTAGAAGGGCGCCCGAGGCGTGGCGCGCACCAAGGCAAGGGATGTAGTGCAAGCGCATGCTCGGAGCTTTCTAGCACATCCTAATTAAACATAAAATTGGTCTTCCAAGAAGTTACGGGCAGTGAAACCTAAGAAAAAAAACTCGCGTTTTCGAGAAAATGGCTTGAAGAATACCCCTCAAAATAAAAAGTAACAACGGGACTAATTTTTGAACTACTGATCTTTCAGAACGCTTGGGTGCTCGTTAGAAAGCTTGAATCCTGTAGTTTATTATACGTGTTCAGCTTCCCAAATGAATGACTTTGAAGGAAGTTATGATCGTTTGAAGGTCAAAAAGTCGCCTTTGCACAGAAAAAAGTAACAACGTACAAAATTTTTACTAAATTGACTTCCGAAGAATTTTTACCCATGGTTGGATAGAAAATAATTTGAATTTTCCAAATCAAATCACTTCGGCGCTGAAGCTCGAATATGAAGGAAGTTATAGCCCTAGAAAGAGGAGTGTAAAAATTCTCTTGCAATTTTATTTTTTGTCTAATAACTTATTCATTCCGAAGTGTTTGAGAACAAATAAGCACTCGTTAGGAAGGAGGAGCCACATCGATCCAAAATCCACCTGAATCTTCCAAACTACCTGAAATGTAAAAAAAAAGAAAAACTCCTCGAATTTCCACACTCCCGTTCGAC
>MU890950.1:0-14093 GCA_036418205.1 Ostertagia ostertagi
CATGGTCTCGCTATAAATTCAACCAAGAGGCAAGTTTAACATGTGATCATTAAAGAGTTTTGTGAGAATTTACAGTCATTAAAAGTTGTGCTGCTTACATGGAATGAATTGACAGTTCAGGGAACCCTCAATGGCACTGAAATGATGTTCAGTGTTCCCGTCTTTCCATTGAGTTTTCTCCCAGATCGAGGTACATCCTCGGTCGAGGTGTACTCGAGAGAGGCAAGAGGGGCGCATTTGACTTCCTTAAAGGAAGCGATTACGATAAAGAGGGAGCGCATCGGGGAAGCATATGCACCACACGAATCAGTTACTTGGCTGCCAGGAAGCGAGGTGTGGCGCTTTCACGACGAAAGGTGCGCTGGTTGCTGAGCAGGACTTCGAAAGCACTCCGCCCCCAAAAGCGATCCGCCCACTAGTTTAGTTGGTGATTTGGACGAGCTGCGTTGCCAGCAGCGGCACAACTGGAGCAACTCGATTGGAGCGTGGTTTGGCATGGTGCCACCAAACGCGTTGCGGTGAACTCGTTCATACGTCCGCTTTCTGAGCTGTTACCTGTTCATGAGTGAAAACCAACGGCCAAAAAGGGGGTCCCGTTTTTTCTTGACGGATTTCTCTGCTTTTTTCGCCACTGGCGTACCATTGAGCACCACCACGTCTCCTCCAAACCCTTCTTGAAGCTATCGTAATCGCTGCCTTTAAAGTGGTCATGTTCTCCTGGAAGGTAGGAATAGGGAGGTGGTTAAGGTAACAACACAAAATGAGATCATGAGGTGGAGGGTGGGATAGAGTAGCTTAAGAGTGCCACAGATGTGCGTTGTCGCAGCTCGAAGGTGCCCGATAATGGCGCTAGGGCCTTAAAATAAGGCTAATAACGGCTCATCTGAGCTGATGGAAGAGATACCTCGCGTACACCCCATGAGACGACGTAGCGGCCGATTTAAATACGCGCGTGTTAGTGGTGTCATGCAAATTTAGACAACTCGTACGGACCCACCTTCATTTTGAGGGGAGAGAGGGAGTCCTTATTTGGTAGGTTTCATGGCGCTTTGCTTCTTGTCATTTCCAGTTAACTAGGCATCCACAATCTCATTATTAACCGCTGGTACCTCATCAATTTGATTTGAGGTTGTTGATCGATAGCGATAGCTCCGCAAAACGAACCGAAGAAATCAATCAAAAAAAGAACTCAAAAAGTGAGTTAGAATTTGTGAGATACTTGAGATGTACCTTCAGAGTTTCTGTAATAATTACGAAATTTTTCGGTGCCCTCGTTCGAAAACAGCAAGATTCCATTTGACATATCGAATTTGTAGGAAAACTCCCTTGCGATTGAAAGTTTTCTGGAACACTGCTAGTAAATGTAGTGGTAAATGTGACAGGACGGTGAAGATCCCAAGCGGAAAGGGGCTTGGGTGGGATGGGGACGGGGTCATTTGTGCATCGCGCAGTACTCAACGAGAGGAGTTCATGTTAAGTAACGTTAAGTGCAAAGCCAAAAGTTTGGGAATAAGGAGGTCTTGTTTTTGGCCAAGTCTGGGATAGGTTTATATTGGCGGTACAGGGGATCGTTGGATTGAGCTTCACAAAGTATTGGGAAATCTGAAAAGCAAAACATGAAAGTGAGATCAAAATTATTAGGGAATTTCGAGAACTTGCCGTATCGTTGGGTTCTTTACCCCACGCCCCTCCCCACCTCTCGCTCATCTCGCTCACAGTCATTTATTAGAGGAAAAGTGGGTGGAGTTGGAGTTAGTGACAGGAAGCAAATACTATAGCAACAGCCATGAGCTACGATGGTGAGGGGGGTGATCGGTTGGGTGAAGAAGGGAGTCGTATTGCGGGACTCCCCTCCTTAGGCTGATGGCGGTGGTTAAGGGGTCATATCAAGGCAATCCCCCACAAAAGGAGGATCGTAAAATTTTTGGAATTGGAATAAGGGACGGTTTACCCGGGGCCGAGGGGGGGGGGGAGGGACGAAGAGGTGAAGGTCGTACTGTCTGAAGAATTTGCCTCCACGCATGGATTCTCTGTACTCTCCTAAAAAGGTAGAAGGGACAGCACAGTGGCAGCACCATCACGAGGATGAAGAGGATAAATGAGAAGAGCTTTCGAGAAAGTGATCCGTACGGACGCGGTGAACGTGAGAAATCGCAGTGGTGTGCGGTCGTCGGGGCGACACCGCGCACGCGGCGAAATGAGTAATGATAAAACAAAACGATTGCAACAAGTGATGCATCATAGGCGACATGACAGAAATAATCGGCACGACGGCATCGAGGACAATTGGCGCCAGGATCGCGCGCGTCGTCGCCCAGCGCGATGAAGACGAATCGACGACGCGCGACGATGTGACAGGAGGACGCACAGGAGACGTGGCCACGACACAGCGCCACCACCAGCACCACGACATCGTCAAGCAATCCGTCCATGTCAACGTTCTTAATGGAATAGCTGGCGACATGAGGCGACATCAAGGCGCCAACAGTGTCGGTATGAGTACGATATCACGACCGTCAGCTGCTGACTGTTGCACGGAGAATTTGTAGACCAACTGACAGCTAGGCAAATTCACCAGGATAAAATTTCAGAACAAAACTGGGATCTAACAGTCTAACACTCGCTCATTACCAAGTAAAGAGGATGCCCAACCAAAAACTTCATTCGGAGAGCACCAAGCATTCAACCTTGAAAAAAACGCAGATTCGAATGCAAGAACAAGCCCATACAAAGGCTAAAGTGATAGGCCCTCAAGCAGCATCGCCGTTCGAACCTGTCAGACAAGTGGGAATTTCAAGTGGGGTAGCGTAATGGTGACTGCATTGCCCAAGCAGAATAAGGATGCAGTCAAAAGCTGGCAGTAGAAGTGGAGCCCAGAGGATATCACTGTCTACAAAAGTTGTGTTGCTGGTAGTGGTCTGGTAGCCAAGGCAAAGAAGTCGAAGGCCGATGTCAGACTTTGCGAATCGAGCGATTCGCTAGCGTCCGCGGTCGCGTTGCGGTACCAGCCAATTGAGTGATTCACTGGCCGCGACGCGACCGCAGACGCTAGCGAATCGCTCGATTCGCAAAGTCTGACATCGGCCGAAGATGGACGCCGTACGAAAAGCTGGAGAGTAGGCAATGCAGAGAAGCTTGTATTCAGACTTACTGAGGCTCGGTACTCAAGACCGCGAATCCAAGTTAAAGCGAGGGATTACGATAAGTTTGGACTGGGTTCATAGTGGAAGTGGAGATGCTGAATAATGCCCCAGTGGCGAAAAAAGCAAAGAAATCCGTCAAGAAGGCGCAAAATGGGACCCCTTTCTTTGCCCGTTGACCTCCGATAATGGACGAGCTAGCAACCAATTAGGAGGTCGTTTGCACATGTTATGCTGATAGCCTCTATCATTTCAGCAAGCATCATGCTTTGATTGATCACGCATCCCATGAAAAGTTATAGGATACACTCTGGAAGTGGAATATCTCGTCACATTGGCAATCGAAGGGCGCTGCTGCTGGGGGCGGAGCACAGACCGTGGCGGGGCTCAGAAAGGAATGGCAAGCCTTGTACGCTGCAACTAGCGCACCTTTGACCACAAAAACGCAACATTTCGTTTCCTTGGGCCCCTGACTACTGCTTCCAATGGTGCATGTACTTCCACGCTGCATACGCACTTTATCGTAATCTCTCGCTTTAAGAGAGATGGGGAGAATAACCAGATAGGGATTCTAAAACAAGGACGTCCCAAAACAGCCGCCAAACAGAGGCCCTCCGCAGCTTTTCCGACCGGGAGCGATGTAAAAGAGCGAGTTCGAGAAAATAAATTATGAAAATACGGTTAGTCGGGATGGAACGCCAATTGAGGTAATGCGAGGCCTTCGAAAAACTCGGGATAAGGTGGCTTACGACTTCTGAACACTCTTACTGTAGACGAGGCAACGACTATGGAGCGGGACGATGTTAATACGCCTCATCAAGAGTTGTTAACGGTAAACCTTAAACAGAAGGACTAGATGCTCCAACTGCCACGATACCAAGTTGATAGTTCCTGTGTGAAAGGCCCACGAATGACGACATCTTCATCGCCAGAAGTGATAGAGAACTTTAGCGAAAAGTGCCAACTTTGCTACCTAGCCTTTCTTGACTTGAAGAAGCGCTCGACCGTCACCGGGAGCGATACTTCGGAGAGACACTCGAGAAACGGAACGTCGCAGAACACTTCAGACCGATCTTCACGACCAGGACTGATATTTGTTCGTGAAGCAACCATTTAGGAAGTCGGCTAGCGAGTACGCACTCCGCAATCGGTCTGACAATGAGAAGACGGTCATGGTCAGGCCGTCCACCAAACCAGCCTGCTCGCCATGACAACGTGAAACTGAAGCCATACATCTACGCCGACGACATTGGCCTCATAGGCGGGTAGCAGAGAAAGGTGAAGATACAGTGAAGATGCAGAGAATGCGGAGAAAACTGTGGAAAATGGGCCCGTCTGAAAGTAAGGCAGATCAAGCCGTGACCGAAAGAAGCTTACAGAACCGATCGTAGACTGGGAAACAATTCTGAAGAGAGCAGAACTTTCCTATTCCTGGGAGGATCTCGCGCCGAAGATAGTAAAAGTCACATCAGCGCTGCATGGATGAGATGGAGAGTCCATTGGAATTCTCTGCTTCAAAAATGAACTGTAAGTGCTCCAAAACGCTCAAAGGAAAGGTCTAGGTATGCTGAGCATGCTGAGATGATCCTGCGGCGCCGGATAGAATTGAACAGTGTTAGAAACAGAGATGATAAGTCAGTCGCGCAATATCCCTGTCAATGTGTATAACAGCGATTATATGTAAGATGGTATGTCATGTATTTAGGCGGCAACAAGATTAATTGCCAAGGAGGGCATAGAAAATAGAAGACAAGCGACCACGTGGAGCCCCAAATAGATGGTGAAGGACATTATAACGAAGGACATAATTGACATCAGTGCTATGCAGAGATTGTGAGAAGCTCTAACAACAGCAGGCACTGGCAACTGATCAACGGAGCCGACGGCGTAAAAGAAGAAGAGTACTATGGCAGGCTTCTTAAAGGCAGCGATTACGATAAAGGAACGCATCGGGGAAGCATATGCACCACACGAAGCAGTTACTTGGCTGCCAAGGAAGCGAGGTGTGGCGCTTCACGACGAAAGGCGCGCTGGTTGCTGAACAGGACTTAGAAAGCACTCCACTCCCAAAAGCGACCCGCCCAAAAGTATCTTGAAATTGAAGATGGAGAGCACCCATCTGTTTTATGGATTCAAGGCCCTGGTGGAACTTCTATAGTTACAGAAGTAATGGAAAAAAGCGAAGGGAAGCTTGAAAATCAATGTGCTTACCGGGCGATGCACAAATGTCAGATGTGGGAGTTCGCGTGCACACCCGGGGTACCCCCAGGAGGCCCGTCGCGCGGCAAGAAGGCAGAAGTCGTCGCGGACGAGTTGCAGCGCGTGATGTGCGATGTAGGACGTGCAATGGGACACTCTTTTAACTTGACGCGAAATCCCTATAGTGCGCGCTGACTCTTGCCTTTTGCCGCGCGATGGGGCCTCCTGGGGGTACCCCATATCCCGGCGATGCACGCGGATTGCAATATGTTGAAGGAAGCGAGATACGAATAAAGATACTTACGATTACGGTATTACGATAAAGAGGGAGCGCGATCGGGGAAGCATATGCACCATCCGAAGCAGTTACTTGGCTGCCAAGGAAGCAAGGTGTAGCGCTTTCACGACGAAAGGTGCGCTGGTTGCTGAGCAGGACTTCGAAAGCACTCCGCCCCAAAAGCGATCCGCCCACTAGTTTACTTGGTGATTTGGACGAGCTGCGTTGCCAGCAGCGGCACAACTGGAGCAACTCGATTGGAGCGTGGTTTGGCATGGTGCCACCAAACGCCTTGCGGTGAACTCGTTCATACGTCCGACTTCTGAGCTGTTACCTGTTCATGAGTGGAAGCCAACGGCCGAAAAAGAGGGTCCCGTTTTGCGTTTTCTTGACGGATTTCTCTGCTTTTTTCGCCACTGGCGTACCACTGAGCACCACCTCGTCTCTCTGAACCCTCCCACAAATTATCGTAATCGCTGCCTTTAAGCGCTGCTGGCATCTTTAACGCAGAAGCCTCTCATTTCTTCCCCCTGTTTCTTCAGTGCAGAGCAAGTTTCAATGGACTGAACTGAAGGCAAGGAGAGCAGGTAAGGTAAAATTGATTCGCTAGATGAACGTATGGAACCATCTTAACTATCTTCCACGCATTGCGCCATATACTTTAGTAGCGTCTTGTTGAGAGATAGAGAGCCGTGATAATTGATGAAGAGCGGCAATGCCACAAAAGGTAATGAAGCGACATCAGCTGTTGTAGCTCGGCGTGATCAGCTGTTGTAACTTGAATATTGCGAGGGGAAAAAGGTAATAATGGAGTTGTATTGTTAATTTGTAATTGATACAAAGCATGATGTTCACAAGAATGCTGGGTTGTGAACAAAACTTTCGCCCCAGACGGGACTAGAACCCGCACCTCTCGCTTTCCGGGCAAGTGCGCTACCAGTTACGCTACCGGGGCACCATTTCATTCCAACTCAGCTTTTCATGGTATACTCACCATAGCTTGTCAGCACTCACACGTATAACGTGTTGAGCCGGTTAGCCGACAGCCGAACAGTCGATCAGCACCCTCAGGAGGTCCGCCTGTCTCCCAACAATGCAATTCCCCTTCTTTGACCTTTGCTCTTATCGTTAATTCTTCCTTTGAAGGCAGTTCTGAAGGAAACACTCTGGGATTGAGTTGGACTGAGACGTCTGGGCTTGGAATTAAACACCGTAGAAACAGCCATGAGGAGTGGAGCAGGTGTGAAGAGGGTGGGTGAGGTCCTATGGAGAGTGCTTCCCTTTCCAAGGTTAGTGGTAGAGGGCATGCCGAGATCCTGGGGTCTTGGAAAAAAATTTGAATTGGCACAACGCACGGTTGACCCTGGTACAAGGTCAAACATGCGTGATAAATCACAGCAACGAATTCGTGATGACAACGTAATGAAGCGATCGTTCAATGTGAAATGACGTTAAGAATGATGGGAAAACTTTGATAAGAAGTGACTCGTCTTAAGAACTCCCAGAAGAACAGATACTTTGGAGGTAAGCAGAGTTGCGTGAAATTTTCGGCAAAAAGGGGAATAAGGGCCTCCTTTTGCTAAAAATTTCACGCAGCTCTGCTAAAAGTACCTAACCCCTGGTCTCTTCCCCCTGCAACAATAAGTACTGCTCGCAGTCGGCACATTTCGCTTGATTTAGGGGCTTTACGCATCAGAATCTCACAGAGTCGTGAATGCAAAGGGAGCAGCCCATGTTTGGCGCGAATGTGACAAGAACCAAACAAGAACAACAATACATGCGTAGCAACAAACGCTCTCGAATAGTCCTTTCTGTAACCGTGCCTTCATCCCAGGTTTCATTGATTCTACGAGCAGATGCACCAGCATGGTTTCAAGCTCAATGTGCACTCATGTAGCGTCAGCAATTTTTTTTGCTTCGTGCGTGTAAGCTCCAGAATAAGGCAAATAGCATGGGTTTGTAGATCAAAACAAGACAAGCTTGCGGCGCTTTTCAGACTAATCCTCATGCGTTGAAAAAACCAGTGAAAAATCGAAGAGCCATAAGCTGGGAAAAATGGCGAATAACTTTGCTCAACCTAATATTCTATATTTGAACTATAAACAGTGTTACAATTACAAGTCAACAGCAATTTGAGCCAATTAATTCCCGATAGAGCTGGCAACATCGGGAAATGATTTATGAACCAAATAACCTGCCTGCGAAAGAAGCCGATATCCAACTCACAGTCTCTTTTTTCTTTTGCTGTGCAAATATAGCAAGAATCAAGCAAAGGGGAAGCGTAGCAGGCTTGGTTGGCTCAAGCGTGATGCGATGCATGCATCTCAGAGCACAGTACTTATTGTTAGTCGAAAAGCTGGTTCTGTAATATACTATAAGGGCTTTCTGATTTACGCTGGAATAATGCAATGGCCAGAGAGATAGCCAAAGTTCAAGTCACTAGCTTGGCTCTCAAGACGGGTAATGTAATAGTGTCAATTAGTTTGACCCAAACATCGCGGTAGGCAGCATCTTCAGCCCCTGATTCGGTCCCGTCGTGGCTTGGCCGCCCGTTCCGTGATATCCCCCGGCGGAGGGTGGCGCGGTGCCAGAAGAACTCCCATCTACACAGAAATAGAAAAAGCAGATTTTCGAGAGCTTGGGAGTTTGCTTACAAAATATAGAAGTATCCCTTTTTGGCACTTTTTCATGACTCCCCCGGACGCATTTTTGAATATTTTTTTTGGAGAGTGGGGAATGGAGGAAAGGAGAGCAGTTTCGAAGCTGCCGAGATAGGCCAGGTTGGCGCAACTGCACTTTGGCCCCCATCGACAGTCCATATGCATTGTCGTCACCAACCTGGTTAATCTTGACAGTGGAGAAGAGGTCGTGTTGGGCCTTCTGAAGAGGAGGAGGGGGAGTCGTCCAACTTTGAACTCTTTCCTAAGGGCACGGTTCCCTGGTTCAGTTATGGTCAAACAGACAGCAATAAATAACTACTAGCCTTTAAAACTGGGAAGCAGGCAAGCGAAGACTAGGGTGGAGAATAAATTCAGGACATTGCAAATACTTAAAACAAACGTCAAGAGTTTGTAATATGTAGGTACAGTGATACTTGCTGCCAGGCACGCTTAAATTACGTGTGAACCTTTTCGATGCCATGTCCGGGGCAATTAAAAAAAAACATGGACAAAGTTGAAAACGAAAGGGAACGAATAAAGAAAAGTTTTAGAACCATTGCAGAAAGAAAGAAGGCATATTTCAGAAATAGGAAACATCACAAAATTAGAGCCATCATTGGCTTAATCTTGTAGACGCTCAAAACTAAGCGTCTAGCCGCAGAAACATGGAAAATATTAACCGTCACTAGACAGCTTTGAAATTCAAAGTTAAAAAAAATCCGGTGGTGTTGAAAAATCCAGGAAAAACTCGAATGCTTGCGTAAGGATGGAAAAAGGAAAAGCGCGGGAGAGCGGGCGGTTTGGAACGCCGCTGAACCGGTGATGGGCGAGGTCGGGTCGGGTCGGGTAGCACGGGGGCTGCCGCCGTCGCCGAAGTGCGTGCTCGCGCACGCCGTGTTGAAAACCGACGTTGAAGTGTGGCAACAGCGAGGTAAAACAACCGGTCGAGAGAGTGCTCGCGAGCGGAGGCAGCCCGACGACAAACACATAGCGAGGAAGTTGGCGAGTTGTGGAGACACCAGCCTCTCAGAGATTACCAATCGCACACGTGTGTGTACCGTGCGCCATCATCAGCAAAGTTCATCCCTTAAAACCCTGCGAGAAAGCTGCTGAAATAATGGTATTGATTTCTTTATGAGTTCTTTTCTTTGCGAGTAGAATTTGCGAGATTTTGCGGCACTGGTGAAGATGGTGACCGAGAAAAATGGTATAAATGTAGCCTTATAAAAAAAGATTGAGACCCTTTTGACTTTCCGCTTTGCCCTTGAACCTTTCTCCGGAAAGTCTTTTTTTGGTAAGAATGCGCTTATGTTTTTTATATGCACTCATGTAGAAATTTACCGGTGCCGAAACTTTTGACCCCGCCCAATTATACGGTCGATAGGATAAAACTCTGGCAAATCGCAGAATGTTGTTCGTATAGTTATAACTTCATAAGTTCGAAATTAGGATAAAGGATAAAGGATAAAGCATTTGCCGTTGATCAATCCCTTTTTGGGATGCGGCACGCATTCTACTTCCATTTGTACATTCGTAGTGGCGTTTGAATGCGATGTGGCCTATACAATGACTTGCGGGGCCAGCCGATGTACAAGTCAGTGTTTTTATCCTCCCAGACAAGTCTGGTACCAATTAACCGACCCCGGAGGGATGGAAGGCTTGGTTGGCCCGGGCGACTCACGACCCAGGATTTGATCCCCGGACCGCTCGCGTGGTAAGCGCGCCACTTGTCACTACACCACTTCCGCCCCTTTAGTTATGAGATAAGTACCCAGCGTCAAGTGCTGAGCCGACTGCGGTAACTGTTTTTAACGCTTTAATTAACAAAAAAAACCTGAATTTCCTTGAGGCAGGCAACCTGAGACCGCCTAGGGCAGGCCACACCAGAATGGAAGCAGCCTTCTTCTCTGCTGTGGCAAGTTGGCAGCAGCACATCACAAGGTAGCGGCCAACTTTCTTCCGGGTTGACCATTCATCGTGGAAAGATGGCGGAGGTTTGAGGTTCTTCACTTTGGACGCTTCGTCTTCAGAAAGCCTACTACATAGTAAGGTTGTGATTCTCGTGGATCCGATTTTTTAAGCCATTGGCTAAGATCAGAGGGCAGAGAAACTTTCTATAGTCAGTGTTCAGTAGAGCCTCCACTTAATACTCCTGTAATAGCACACCAGGATGAAGGCTGGTACCGCACTCTCCATACGCTGGCAATACAACGCCGAGGTTCAGGTACTCTAAAACCGTTTTAGTAGTGGGATTGGGGAAGGGGAAAAAGTGAGATGATGGTATTTGACCTCATTGGAACAGGAAAAGTGGTACTAGCGTCAGCGATGGAAAGCCCATTATCGAAATGCAGTAGGAAGCACACTCAGCGGTAGTAATGATTTTCGTGAGTACGCCCTTTTTCACTCTTGAACCAATGACTGCTCAGCGAATCGAATTGATGTCAGTGTTTAGGTGAGGACTTCCAAAATGTAAGATGATCAAAAAGTTACGCTTGAAATTTGAAGGCAGATGGCACCGTAAATTGATCACCTGTTGAGAGTGAACGTAGAACTGCCAAGAAGGTCAGCAGTGGTCTATGGTCCGAAGGTGAGAAATCGGCAAATGTAGCTAATCGGAGGGCTGCAGAGGCACGATGGGGTGTAGGGAAACGGGTAAAGTCTTGTTGAGCCCATAGGGACGCTCATGTACGCGCGAAAGCGGTCATGTCTTGGTTTTTTTAAGGGTGCAGCCTATTTTTACAGTAGGCGAAATCTGCCATCTTCAACACCCACATCGTGCCGTTCGCCTTAAAGGCAGAATTTGCGATGAAAAAGCAACCCATTCCAGGTTAAGGATGGTGAGTGCTACAATGAAGAAGGAAAAAATACGAGAAACGGCCTAGAACCCGAGAAATGGGACCCCTTATACTAGACCTGCGGCGAGTGATGAGTTAGTCGGTGGGCGTGCCGCGCCAACTGCGCCAAGAGTGATCCATGCTGGATCGCCAGAGGACAGATCTTTCGCTGGGCCGAATTGCGTCCAGCCCACATCTCCAAGAGGTCTGCCTGTCTTCTCACTAGACAATTTGCCTCTTCTTTGACTTTCGCTCTTATCGTGGAATCATCCTTTAAAGCGCGATATAACCTCTCTTCAAAAAGCGAGAAAGTGTCGAAAGCAGAACAAACACCACACCTGACGACGGCCTCCAAGTAAATCTGATTAGAAGTTGTTCATAGTGATAGCTGATTTCTGGTAAATGATAGTTGTAATTAGTCGATAGAATACAACTGCAACAGGCTAATTATTTCATTGGCAGAAATACATTTAAATTGTGGTGAGTTGCGGTCGTCACTTGCGAGTGCAATGCGTCTGCATCCCAATACTTCCTGCTCGCGTTTCTTCAACTATGGAAGAGGGATAGGCATTAAGCAAAGCCGTGGAAAAATACTCATGCGTTTTGTGCTTCACTTTTCTAATGTTGCAAATTCCAGAGGAGTTATACTCCCCTGTCTGCAAAACATTTTGGCCCAGATCGGCACTAGAAATGAGACAACCATGAGCTTTTTCGGCTTATGAGCTCATATAAAGAAAGAACCAGAAAAGGTGAAAAGAAGAGAGAAGGAAAAAGTTCCTAAAGGAAGATGATGTCTCAAGTCTTCAAAACTGATACACTAATTGAGCCGATGGTAGTAGCTAGCTTGTCGGAGATGGGAGAGATCGAGAAGCCGAAGGGACGTTGGAATGGTGGACTCAGATGGGGACTTGTATATTTACACTACTGGCGGAAAGTGGATGCATGGCGCATCCCAGAATGCATTGGTTGCCAACGAGCATACCTACCAGCGTTTAGGCCTGACAATCAAAAGAATCTGAGAGCTGTAATACAGGCTGGTTCCAACTAAAAAGTACTAAAGGAAGCTCAGCAGGCTGTTGTTTTCTCTTCACTCAGCTTTCCGTTGGGAACACCGGCCTTAGCAGAGTTGCTGTGTTTTAAGGTCACGTAGGTTTCAATAAATATTGGTTGAAATGCGCTGAAACACATTCCAGAAGACCACTTTTGCGACCCCTTCGAGAATAAATCGTATACCAAGCCAAGGCAATTTGCGAGAAATTAAAATTAGTATGGAAAAGAAAAACGATTAAGGATGGCGTACGACGTCTAGGCACGATCTTAACGTCCGCTAGTCATCGTCAAAGCAATAATGAGTTTTTTGGTGTGGCGCCAAGATGGCGGCATTTCAAGGGCGTTCGACCTCCGTTCTCCCTCCTGACCGCGCCCGTCGAACCTCAACAACGTTAGTCTACGAGACAGACACAGTGGTGGACTCACCAGACACACAGGCTACTTCCCTGAATCGCTATGGCTCCAGCGTGGAGTAAGCTTACAGTGAAACAGAACCACCAACAGACACGACAGCTACTTTCTGAATCTCCACGGCTCAGCGAGGTGCCGTTCAAGTGAAGGAAAAACGAGCGAAAGTCAAGCAGTGGCAATTGAAGAAAGCCTGGCGTATTATTCTGCACTATCTAGGTCACTTTTTTTTATTCAAGCTCTAAGGCTTCCTTTGTGAGCAAAAAATGATGCAGCCAACAGTTCTACCAAGACCATGTTGAGACCAGGAACAACCGTCTCTTCTTGTTATATAGATCAACCGTAACCGCTCCGTCCGATTTCAAAATTTTCTCAAATTTCTCAAAGCCTTCAGCCATTCAAAGGTTCTCGATACATCCCCATCTCAGACGAATACATCCCCTCCTCATATGGGGATGCGTCTCCACCTCAGCTGTGAATGTATATAGCTGTGTATTTATAAATTCAAGTCCGATAAGAGCGGTTTCCGTTCTCCTCTCAGTTGCGTTCTTATGAGAAGTAAGAAAATTCAAGACGCTCAAATGGGTTTTTTTCAAAGATGTGCCTTTATTGTCGTTTATGTTCCACTCCTTGAAAATCTCCTTTCGCCCCGCTGCTGCGTTCACTAAGAGCATTTCAAACGCTCAAACGGTAAATATTAGGTCAACTCATTCAAACATGTCCAGACATCTAGAGAAATGGTGGGAAAAGTAAAAGAGCTAGAGCATTCTACTTGCTTTTGCTTTTAAGCTAGCACACCCAGCTACGGTATACCTAATTTAGTTTATAGTGCTGCAGGAGGAAACACTTAAACACATAAAAGAATTCATAGTGACCCAAATCGAGGTGGAATTTCCAGATGACTGGTGACACACGTGCAAATTCGCAACTCGAATTCTGTGTGTGCTGGCTCAACTTACGCGTGATACAGTGTTCTCGAAGTGCTACGTTGAAGATATGGTGTGAGAGCTCAAAGAAGGGAGAACGGAAGCGAGTTGTGGTTGAGGACGCGTTCATATTGTCCACCTTCCCCAAGAAGAGCGGGTGGATGAAATGAGGTTTCAAATGGCGCATCACAGATGTTGAACCTTTGCGATGTTTGCCCACGAGACTTGCAGTCTAGCTGCACCTGTTACGCAAATTGTGCCCAAAAATTGGGGATGGTCCACAGAACATGTTTTTGGATATCCATTTACTCCCAGATGCAGGAGTCCAGAATCGAATTGGTGTCTGTAGCAATGATTTTCTCTGCCGAATAACGGCATTTAACACGTTGACGACAATGCGCGTTTTGGCTTTTTTGGCCGCGTGGGACCGGCGCGATTTTGCGAGCGCGGATGCGTCAGGTAATTCAAGCGGATTTTGAGTGCTAAATACATAAAACATGGGTGATACAAAATTGAAACAGTGATATCAAGTGAACATAGGCTTGGAAGGGTGATATAGTAATGGAATTTTGATATGAAGACTTGAACTGACAGTGAGA
>MU890951.1:0-10564 GCA_036418205.1 Ostertagia ostertagi
TTTAGAAATGGTAATCGCAACGCTGCTCCGCTTTTTTCTTCAATCAATTCATGACTTCAGTTTTCGTAAGAATCCGCCCTTTCCCTGAATACGAATATCGTACCTACTTGCCACGGAAAAGCATAGCACCTGCACTACGGGCACCATGGGCACTCACAGACAAGTAGTGCTTAAACTTAAGAGGATCTGCTTGCAAACTCTTCGTAGATGTAGCGTCGGGCGACCGTTGATAAAATAACGGATTCAAAAAGGCTTTTCAGCCATGTTGGAAAAAAGCAAACCAACCCGTAAGGGACCGAACCCGCGACCCCTTCCTGAGAAGCAAGACCGCTACCAACTGCGCTACCGAAGCTCATCCACTCCCTCGGTTCTCCTTTCGATACTTTTATAATGCAGCTAACATGTGATTGCAGGCAAGACACTGAAAATCAAGGGCGGCAACAAAAACCCTCCGTAACTCCTTTCAGAGAAGAGTTCAGCAGATAATGAAAGCAGATTTGAGTTCAGCGTCTCATGTTGCGTACAGTGTGCACCCCATGGTCGGGTTGGCCCCAATGACCTTTCCTGGTCAGGTGTAGCTAGAGTGGGGGAAGGGTAGTGAGTGTACGGGTCTTCTTCACTAATAATGCCCCCTTCAGGTAGTACACCAGTGCCCCTGTAGGCATAGCTGGCGCATCTCTGCATGGCACTGTAGTGGCCGTCGTATGCATTCGATTGCGTTTCCAATTCTGCATGAGGAATGACTGCATGGCGCATCCGTACAGTCCTTTATGAAACTAGAACCAAATCTAATTTCGACTCATAGAATGTTTCCTTTTAATGTGTTTCCTTCCATAGAAACATGACATTTTTATGAAATACCATCATCATAAAGGAATTCGTACATATTTTCTGTCGATTTTATTATGTTATTGTGTGTTTGCAACTGATTCACTGCCCGCAATCACCAACAGCATCTTCGCGAACAATCGCTGGCTGTCACTACCACCATCGACAGCGTCACCGCTACCACATCGCAGTACCAAACTTAAGAAGTACTCCATTGAAGGTAAGTTTTGGAATGGATTCAAAAAAATATTTGGTACTATTTACCCTTTACAGCCTCACTTTTTTGAGAATGGTGTGGATTTTTCTCAAATTTTGCCTTCATTGATAAATTTGGTAATAAAAAAATATCCGCAGACATAAGATTGAAGAATCGTCTGGAACCCACACCAGAGGCGCTGATGCCAAAACGCCTACCGCCGGGGAACCATGAATTTCAAGTATGCTGGGAAACGTGTCGGAAGGGATAACTAGTAGCATTTGGAGTATTGCTGTCGGTGCTCGCGGAAGTGTTCAGAATTCGCGGTACAGGTTCCCGAGCCAAACGATAAGGCCAGCACTTATGGCTCGAGCGCCAAGCGTATGCTTACAAAATGATTATTTTTGTGTCTCGTGAAAAAGAATAACCCGAGGGGTAAAGTTACCCTGTGCGAGGGTGTGAAACAAAACTTTGGTTAGCGAGACTCTCGCACACGCAACCACAACTTCTCCTTATATAAAAACAAAATGCTATGTTCGGCTCATGGGAAAAGTCCAATGCAGTAAAACCGTTGTTAATGCAAATGTTCAAAGTTCGGCCGCAAGTGAGCGTAGAAGGTGGGACACCCCTGCCTAGGTAAAGAGTAATACGACAGATGGCAAGCAAAGAAAACAGGCCAACCATAGCGGCCTTGAACAACATTGGGGCACACGTGACCTGCTCTTATAGAGGAGACTCGTATATATATATACAGTTTTGCTTCGCCCGCTATCGCGCGCATCACACGGCAGGCTTTAGCGAAATTGGAGGAACCATGGAATATCAGCATGAGATACTCCATCAACCATCTCACTATTGACTGTGTTAGACCCTCCACAGTTTCACTGAAGCTCATCGAAGAATACGCGTGATAACGTCTGAGCTGTGGTATATTGATCACAACTGTAAACATCCAGCATTTTTCTTGAATTAAGATAATTTAGCGGTGAATAGGATTGCTGTCAGTCTCAAAATCAAAACGAAATATGCCTATTTACATAAGTGAGGAGCTAATGCTTATCATTCATTTACATTCATCATTATTTAGAACCACGAAAGGATTAGCGGTTTAATGAGATTGGGTTTTCTTAATAGTCAGAAATGAAACTTATCATTTGCTGAAGACTTGTTTTTTAAAATTTATGCAGTCGAATTCTATTAAGTAAGCTGGACATATATATCGAAATAATGTGCACGTACCTTTGTTTGTACTACTACGACTTACTACAATTTGTAAGTAGGAACGCTCTAGTGTCAACGCTGCGTAACGGAACTAACGACTTTTGCGTTCTGACGCGCCTTATCAGGCCCTTATCAATCGTTATCAGTTTCTGGCACCCACCAACAATGTCCCCGTCCCACCCCACATAACACTTGTAAGTATGGTTGCTCTGGTGTCAACGCGAGCCAGGCAACGGAATCGACGACTTCAGCGTTCTGGCGCGCCTTATCGGCCCTTATCAATCGTTATCAGTTTCTGGCACCCACCAACAATGTCCCGTCCCACCCCACATAACACTTGTAAGTATGGTTGCTCTGGTGTCAAGGCGAGCCAGGCAACGGAATCGACGACTTCAGCGTTCTGGCGCGCCTTATCGGCCCTTATCAATCGTTATCAGTTTCTGGCACCCACCAACAATGTCCCCGTCCCACCCCACATAACACTTGTAAGTATGGTTGCTCTGGTGTCAACGCGAGCCAGGCAACGGAATCGACGACTTCAGCGTTCTGGCGCGCCTTATCGGCCCTTATCAATCGTTATCAGTTTCTGGCACCCACCAACAATGTCCCCGTCCCACCCCACATAACACTTGTAAGTATGGTTGCTCTGGTGTCAAGGCGAGCCAGGCAACGGAATCGACGACTTCAGCGTTCTGGCGCGCCTTATCGGCCCTTATCAATCGTTATCAGTTTCTGGCACCCACCAACAATGTCCCCGTCCCACCCCACATAACACTTGTAAGTATGGTTGCTCTGGTGTCAAGGCGAGCCAGGCAACGGAATCGACGACTTTTGCGTTCTAGCGCATCTTATCAGCCATTATCAGTTGCTATCGCTTCCAATCATGTACCACCAATGTTCCGGGACCGCCCCACATAAGACTTGTAAGTATAGACGCTCTCTTACCAATATGAACGGCAAAACGAAATTGGCGATGCTCGCTTTCTAGCCCCTCTTATCAGCTATTATCAGTCGTTATCAGTTCCTATCACGTACCACTTGTGTCCCCATCCCACCCCCTATAACATATGTAAGAACCACTGCGCTATCGTTACTGTGACTCGAGCTATGAATTTCCGTTCAAACATACACACACACACACACACCAACAGACACACGCTAGCCGCTTATATATAGTAGGATCTTATATAGCATGCTTCATGCAGAACGATCTAATCTTAAGACAAGTAACGTCGAAAAAAGCCAACCTATTCGAGCAGACAGTACTGCCTAGCGGTGGGACGATGGGCGTTATCCCACCCAAAAGGCCTTGCCCCAGCGGCTCACCATTAGCACGCGTGACTCCCTTCTATGCGTTTCGCAGCGTCCGTCTGAATAAGTAAGACCCTCACCTCTGACTCAGCATTAATAAGAGGAGCGTCGGGTGTCAAAAAAGAGCAGCACCGAGATGAGAAAGCCACCATTGCGCGAACAAAAGGCAAAGAAGATTCCACTTCTCGGGGGGCCTTTTTTCTTAACCTGAACACACTGCACACTCAGTTTAACAAAAAGTGACCTTGCCTTCTCCATCTATTGACATTTACAAAACAGCTACAAATGAAGCGCGTTGAAAATGTATGATTCACCTTCGATTCTTCAGTTTGAGTGCAAAAAAGTCAGTCGACAGGCCTGCATAAATAACTTCGGTCAGCATACTTCGATACAGAGATATACGAATTCCATCCTACTATATATAATTCGCTAAGTATGTCTGTGTGTGTGTAGGTCTGTGTGTGTGTGCGTGTGTGTTTGTCACGAAATTCGTAGCTCGGGTCACAGCAACGATAGCGCCATGGTTCTTACATATGTTATAGGGGGTGGGATGGGGACTCAAGTGGTATGTGATAGGAACTGATAACGACTGATAATAGCTGATAAGAGGGGCTAGAAAGCGAGCATCGCCAATTTCGTTTTGTCGTTCATATTGGTACTAGAGCGTCTATACTTACAAGTGTTATGTGGGGTGGTCCCGGGACATTGGTGGTACATGATTGGAAGCGATAGCAACTGATAAGGGCTGATAAGGGCGTCAGAACGCAAAAGTCGTCGATTCCGTTACCTGCTCGCGTTGACACCAGAGCAACCATACTTACAAGTGTTTATGGGGTGGGACGGGACATTGTTGATGGGTGATAGAAAGTGGTTACAACTGATAAGGGCTGATAAGGGGCGTCAGAACGCAAAAGTCGTCGATTCCGTTACCTGGCTCGCATTGACACCAGAGCAACCATGCTCACAGGTGTTATGTGGGTGGGACGGGACATTGTTGGTGGGTGATTGAAAGTGGTTACAACTGATAAGGGCTGATAAGGGGCGTCAGAACGCAAAAGTCGTCGATTCCGTTACCTGGCTCGCATTGACACCAGAGCAACCATGCTCACAAGGTGTTATGTGGGGTGGGACGGGACATTGTTGGTGGGTGGTGATTGAAAGTGGTTACTGATAAGGGCTGATAAGGGGCGTCAGAACGCAAAAGTCGTCGATTCCGTTACCTGGCTCGCATTGACACCAGAGCAACCATGCTCACAGGTGTTATGTGGGGTGGGACGGGACATTTGTTGGTGGGTGATTGAAAGTGGTTACAACTGATAAGGCTGATAAGGGGCGTCAGAACGCAAAAGTCGTCGATTCCGTTACCAGCTTGCGCTGACACTAGAGCGTCCATACTTACAAGTGGGTGGGACGGGGACATTGTTGATGGGTGATAGAAAGTGGTTACAACTGATAAGGGCTGATAAGGGGCGTCAGAACGCAAAAGTCGTCGATTCCGTTACCTGGCTCGCATTGACACCAGAGCGTCCCCCCCCGCCAGTGTTGCAACCATGCTCACGGGTGTCAAGTGGGGTGGGACGGGGATATTGTTGGTGGTATTGAAAGTTTAAAATGATAAGCGTGAAAGGACGGCGTCAGAACGCAAAATTCGTCGATTCCGTTAACCCAGCTCGCGTTGACACCAGAGCAACCATACTTACAAGTGTTATGTGGGGTGGGACGGGGACATTGTTGGTGGGTGATTGAAAGTGGTTACAACTGATAAGGGCTGATAAGGGGCGTCAGAACGCAAAAGTCGTCGATTCCGTTACCTGGCTCGCATTGACACCAGAGCAACCATGCTCACAGGTGTTATGTGGGGTGGGACGGGGACATTGTTGGTGGGTGATTGAAAGTGGTTACAACTGATAAGGGCTGATAAGGGGCGTCAGAACGCAAAAGTCGTCGATTCCGTTACCCAGCTCGCGTTGACACCAGAGCAACCATGCTCACAGGTGTTATGTGGGGTGGGACGGGGACATTGTTGGTGGGTGATTGAAAGTGGTTACAGCTGAAGGCTGATAAGGGGCGTCCGAACGCAAAAGTCGTCGATCCCATTACCCAGCTCGCGTTGACACCAGAGCAAGATTTACAAGTGTTATGTGGCATGGGACGGGGACATTGTTTCCGGGTATGAAATGACTACAGCTAGAAGGTGCATAAGGGCGGCCCGAACAGCACAAAGTACGTCATACCATTAACCAGCTCGCGTTGACATCAAGCCAACAACCGACTATCAAGTTTAGTGGATGGGGACATTGTTGGTGGGTGATTGAAAGTGGTTACAACTGATAAGGGCTGATAAGGGGCGTCAGAACGCAAAAGTCGTCGATTCCGTTACCCAGCTCGCGTTGACACCAGAGCAACCATGCTCACAGGTGTTTATGTGGGTGGGACGGGGACATTGTTGGTGGGTGATTGAAAGTGGTTACAACTGATAAGGGCTGATAAGGGGCGTCAAACGCAAAAGTCGTCGATTCCATTACCCAGCTCGCATTGACACCAGAGCAACCATGCTCACAGGTGTTATGTGGGGTGGGACGGGGACATTGTTGGTGGGTGATTGAAAGTGGTTACAACTGATAAGGGCTGATAAGGGGCGTCAGAACGCAAAAGTCGTCGATTCCGTTACCCAGCTCGCATTGACACCAGAGCAACCATGCTCACAGGTGTTATGTGGGGTGGGACGGGGACATTGTTGGTGGGTGATTGAAAGTGGTTACAACTGATAAGGGCTGATAAGGGGCGTCAGAACGCAAAAGTCGTCGATTCCGTTACCAGCTCGCATTGACACCAGCAGCCATGATTTACAAATGCTATGTGGGGTGGTAAGGGGAATGGTGTTCCGGGATTTGAAAAATGGCATAACAGCGAAGGCGCTGATAAGGCGCGAACACAAAATCGATCGAATCCCATTACCCAGCTCGCGTTGACACCAGAGCAACCATGCTCACGGTGTTATATGGCGTGGGAACGGGGAGATTGTTCGTGGGTGATTGAAAGTGGTTACAGCTGATAAGAGCTGATAAGGGGCGTCAGAACGCAAAAGTCGTCGATTCCGTTACCCAGCTCGCGTTGACACCAGAGCAACCATTTACAAGTGTTATATGTGGGGTGGGACGGGGACATTGTTGGTGGGTGATGAAAGTGGTTACAACTGATAAGGGCTGATAAGGGGCGTCAGAACGCAAAAGTCGTCGATTCCGTTACGTGGCTTGCGCTGACACTAGAGCGTCCCTACTTACAAATTCTATTTGTAGTGGTACGTGCACACTGTATCATTGTATGACCAGCCTACTTAATAGCAGTCTATTGCATGAACTCAATCAAGTCTTCAGCAAATGATAACTTTCATTCCTATCAAGAAAGCCCAAACTCATTAAACCGCTAATCCTTTCGGGGTTCTAAATAATGGTGAATGTAAATAAATGATAAGCCTTAGCTCCTCACTTATGTAAATAGGCATTCATTTTATTTTGAGACTGACAGCAATCCTATTCACCGCTAAATTATCTGAATTCAAGAAGAATGCTGGATGTTTACAGTTGTGAGATAATATGCCAGTTCAGCTCCAGACGTTATCACGCGTATTCTCGATGGACTTCAGCGAAACTGGGAAAGGTCTAACACATTCAATAGTGAGGTGGTTAATGGAGGACCTCATGCTATTCCATGGGTCTTTCAATAATAACTAAAGCCTCCAGCCGGTGCTGTATGCGCGCACGCATAGCCGGTCGGGAACAGAAACTGGGTGTGTAAAGTGTGCTTCACAACTTCGAAGTGCGGGATTGTTAGTGTGTGGAAAAATGCGAGTCCCTTACCAAGCAAATTCCATCGTAAAGTCCCTGCTATGCATTATACCGCTGAAAACGCTCGTGTACGAAAGTCGGTGTCAGACTTTGCGAATCTAGTGAACTCCTACACTGGCTGGACTAAAGTAGCTTAAAGGCCGGATAAATTGCAAGGAAGAAATTGTATCTACTGTTAAGAGGGCATGTTCAGTAAGGAAAGTGGGCGTTGCTTGTTTTACTAATTGTAAGAGGAGTGCGCTCGTTGTAGCGTAAGGCCTTACCCACAGCGGTGGTTCCCTTCGTGGCTGTCTACGCCCATCGATTAGCTGCTCCAGCTTCTGGTCCTTCGCTGTTGCACTTTAGTCGTCTCACCAGAAAGGCAGAGCAAGCGTTCAATCTGATGATCGTACTGCACTCAACGAGACTCGATTCAACCGCGAAAACGCAACTGAGGAAAGCAAGGCCCCCTTGCGTTTTTAGGCTGCTCAAGCCTATGCGTTTTAGTCGTTCAGTTTTTCACCTTTCTACTACGCTTCTTCACAGCTCTACTTTCGTTTCAGCAGACGACCAATTTTGCGGACCATCTGCTTTTTATTTGGCTTTTTTGAATCGTTCTGCAAAGGCAGAGATCTAAAGAATGGAAAGGCTGGCCCACGATTTCTACCATAGGAGGGGTAGGGTGCGATGCGCGGTTGCAAATTTTGCTTAAATTATTGGAATCACCTGATTGAATATCTTCCAAGATTATAATCAAGACTCAAGAACGAAAAAAATTGTAAAAAAAATAAAAGGTTCGTTTCGCTCCTTCCTCAGACGAACCTTATTATTTCGTCAATCCCCGGAGCTCATCAGTGAGTTGGGATTGGCGAAATAAAGACACAGGGGAAAGAAGGAAAAACTTTAAATTCGACGTACGATGTACAAAACCTTCCATCTCTTCGGGTTAGCTGATGGGTAGCAGATCATTCTGGAAGGACTAAGCACTAAATTGTATGTTTTATGACTCATGCTGATCACTATGCGTAGATCCAATACCGTTCAAATACCATTTTGATCCAGCATGGACATAGAATGCGTGGCGCACCCTTGGAAAAGGTTGGTCACGGACAACTTCTCCGTCCTATCCCTTTTTGATGCATCCAGTACCGTGGCTTTTATCGTTGAATGAAAAAATAGGGCGGTTCCAGCGAATTTTCAAACAAAAACAGGATGATAGCCACTGATTGCTTAGCATTTGGCGAGCGACACAGGTCGGCACGAGTGCCAGGCGTGAAAGGAGAACTTAGGCTCCAACAGTATGCTCACACTAGGGTAGGCTTCCTCTATGATGAGCGATAATCATCTCCACACTAACTTTCCAGCTTCTCTGAAATCCATTTGTTGGGGCAGTATTGGATAAACGCCCCTCGGTGCGCGTCTGGCTGGTACTGTACGCTCTGAGGAAGGCCTCAACTCAACTGGAAAACGCTTCGTTCTGTAATCGACCTCCGTCTTATCGCTCACACCCACACACACCCGCATCACTCTCCAGTGTTTATCTTCTGATACACGGCTATCGATCGGGGTTTTCATTCTGTGCACTTGTTTTCACTTACATTAGCATTTTCTTCCAATTTCTTAGCTTTTGCCACAGTGTTTTGTTGGTTTGAGCGCTGTTCTCCCACCAATTAGGTGTCCGGTGTATGGGGCAACTATCAGGTATGAGTGTTCTATGAAGCATATCTTTAGAGAGCCTTGGGAAGGAACATGAATGACACACGGAATTCGAGTCTGGTGAGAAGACCATAGCAACTATTCAAGCTTAAAGGCGACAGGAGGGGCTCGAGTGGGGCTTCTGAGGAGCAAAGTAGGAAATACTTTAGAAAATACTAAATAATACTTAAAAGTGAGCGATGTAGTGATTATTGAGTTTAGTGACGTCCTTCTATTCTGATCAGCATGTTTCTGGAGTATTATTAGTTTGCCGAGAAGGACGAATAACGCCCGGCCACCTGCTTTCTCCTCTTTGAGACTGTAATTCGACCCATTTTAGTTTTCTGATTAACCTGGGATCGACCTTCAAGAACTAATATAGAAAATTGAAAGTTCCCAGAAGATTGGTGAATTAACTGGCAGCACGTGTTTGGTAATTATTGCAATTTCCGCTTTTCAAAAAGTTTATTTTTTCTGTTCGTTTCGCCACTTCCACTACTTGATTTCAGCATTCCGTACCCTTCACTTATTTGGCACTCTGGTGTGGGGGGGGGGTTGGGTAGGAAGGGGGTTGATCCGTGAAAATGGGGTCCGCATGCCCTCAGTCCACTATACGTCAGGCTTTTCTAGTAGTATAAAGCAATGATCTCTTTGGCTGGTCCCGCAAGTCACTTCATAAGAACTAAGATTCTGCATTGCAGTAGGCTCCGTGGCGTGTGGAAAGAAGTTGAGTAAGATTGAAAAAGTTGTTTTTCATTTGTTTAATTTGAAGCGAGGGATTACGATAAGTTGGACTGGTTTATAGTGGAAGTGGAGATGCTGAATAATGCCCCAGTGGCGAAAAAAGCAAAGAAATCCGTCAAGAAGCGCAAAATGGGACCCTTTCTTTGCTCGTTGACCTACTGCTTCCACTGGTAAGTACCTACACGCTGCGCACACCCTTTATCGTAATCTCTCGCTTCAAGGTTATCCCTCAAATCCGTTCATTAAGTCATCCCATCTACGGCGCGTTCAGAAGTATCGCAACTTGAAGTTAGACGCGATGGCAAACCGTCAATGCGTCTACTTATAGCGTTCTATACAAGAAATCTGCTAGAGGTGCACCAAACAGATCACTTGGGTTCGCGGGCTGGTCGACATGACACGCACGTCCGCATCTTGGGCGTTACCGTAACCCAGAGGTTCCACTGATGTTTTGACACCGGAAATGAATCAAGAACTGTATCTCACGTAAAATTGAAGAGGCGCGGTTTCCGGTCTACAAAAGTATATTTAAGTTTCAATTTTCTGTTCCACACTAAAGTAGTAACTAAGATGTTATAACATTTTCTCTTGTATCGTATGCTTTCACTTATTCAGCTCACTTTGAACTTTTTTCTCGCATTTGCTGTCCATGAGGCCACCTTCTCGAATATTGCTTTTTTTGCCGTTGCATTTATGCTGGTTTCAAGCTCGCTCCTTCTCGGCGCTATGTCTAGAGCACTCG